>OOFB01010251.1:24785-36533 GCA_900323305.1 Trachyrincus murrayi | reverse complement strand
CTGATTGGACAGACTCTTATGAATGATGATGACATGGCAGAGAAGGCGGCCAAAAAATTCTTAGAACTTTTGGAAAAAAACCGGAAGAACCAAGTTTCTGTCAGTGCTCACCAAACCATACAAGAAACACACACACACACACACACACACAAACTTAACCCAACAGCATTTGGGGTGAAAACATCCAGTGTGTACAACACATACACCTCCTATATTTTCCTGGCCTGTGATTGGTGGACAGAGTGGTCACGTGGTCATCTTGCGTGTCTGTAGAGAAGGTTAAAGCACGCCATTGCCTTCAGAACCATGAGTCACACTGGCTCAGCCCTGTGCTTCCACATGGCTGCATGTTCACCTCCTTATTTAACACATTACAATATGTTGCTCGAGTCCTCTGTGTGTGTGTGTGTGTGTGTGTGTGTAATGTGTGGACAAGGGCCATCTTGCCCAGAAGGAATGTAAAAAAAAAAAAAAAGTGTACAATTTTGTAGAAATAATCCCAGAAAATAAAACATAACAAAAACTATAATCATCTCTAAATATTTACAGAATAAAAATCAAAAGTAACAAATCAAGGAACAAAAGGGACCATAAATTCCCCCCCCCCTACACAATAATACTATAACTATAACAGCAACATTACGTGATACAGGAATTCATGCACAAAGAATAGGACTGCAGATCTGACACTTTTCTATGAACTCTCCAAAATGAATGGATGAATGGATGTATTGATGAATACATTGCTGGGTGAATGATGAATTGAGAAATTGATGAATCAATGGGTGAATGAATACATTGATGAATTCATGCATTGATGAATTAATGTTATTGTGACCCTGAGCTGTAATTAAACACAAGCTATATTTACAATATTGTTTGCTGTATGAACACCTTGTTTTCCATGTGTTTCCATTTCTCTGTGCTTGTTTGCTATGAGAGAGAGAGAGAGAGAGAGAGAGAGAGAGAGAGATACTAACAGTGCTCAGGGATACACATTGGGTGACCAGGGCAGGCCAGTGTGTCGTGTGTGTGTGTGTGTCGTCGCCGGGGGCAAAGCAACTTGGAAAGTAAAGACAGAACAAAATGAGGAAATGCCCACAGTCTATCATGACTTATTTATTTGTTTTGTCAGTTGTCTTGTTTATTGGTGGGGAACGATGGTAAGCTCTTCGGTAAACCAAACCAGGAGAATTCCCGGTGTCAGGCCAGTGTTAAAAACACTACGTGAAGTCCCTCAGAACTGTAGACCGTCAGCCTGCCTGCTTTTAACCTGATGGTATGATCTCTGTCTGCACATACACTGAACAACGTTCAGTCAGTGCATTCAACTCCGTTTCCGCCAAAAAATTACTGAGAAATTGGACCATTGACGTCATTTCTCCAAATGGGACCAATGAGTCCAGTGGTCCATTTGATGTTAATAACACGCGTATGAAGCGGTACTCTTTTATATTAGAACATAGTCAGTGTGACAGCTCCACTTTAAGTATTCATCATTTTCCCGCCTGTCTTTAATACACTCTGAACTGCCGTTTAAAAAAAAAGTTTCGCTTAACTTTGCCCAACTCCAACCCTCCAGATAATTACCCCCCAAAGAAAGCACCAATAAAGAAGAAATGTTTCAGAGCCCAAGCGATATTACTGTGATCCCCAAGTCCTAATCTAAAATATATTGTTTCTGTAGGCAGCAGACTAGCAATAAGAACACAACAGAGAGAGAGAGACATAGACAGAGAGAGAGAGAGAGAGAGAGAGAGAGGAGGAGAGAGAGAGAGGGGGGGACACAAAGGAGAGAGAGAGAGAGAGAAAGAGAGAGAGAGAGAGAGAGAGAGAGTGAGAAGCAAAATGGATAAAGCGTGAGAGAGAGGGAAATGATTAGGGAGGTACAGAGAGTGAGAGAGATAAAGCGAGCAAGGAAGAAGAAGAAAGACAGGATGAAAAACAGATCCATAAAGAGAAATGTAGAGAATTGGAAGAAATAAAGAATGGATCACTGGTCATTTCCAAGCTTTACAACACCTGCTAGTCAAATTAATAGTCATCCACCAAATTACTCTAGGACTGTGTGGTGTGTGTGCACACATGCATGTGTGAGTGTGTGTGTCTGTGTGTGTGTGTGTGTGTGTGTGTGTGCGTGTGTGTGTGTACATTCATGTGCACCGGCACACAGAGCTGTGTTAACTCAATGTGAATCTGTTAAAGGATAACTTCGGCCTGTTTGTTATTGTGTCTACTTTGAACATCTTTTAGATAACACTAAGCTACGTCACACTAAGTCCAACACAACAAACTCTTGCCGGCACTCCTCTCTCCGACTCTCACTCACGTTTCCACCGTTCTCTTCCTGCAACGACTCAACTCTCACGAGAGTTCAGAGTCAGACTTCTCCTCGGGCGAGACTTGGTTAGACACAATAACAAACAGACCGGATCAAGCCAAAGGTAAAGAAAAAAGTTGGATTTCTCTGCAGGGATCCTTTCCATAATGTTGTCACACCTATAACAATCGGAGCCTGTCAGTGACACAAACCAGCACTTTTAGAGGACGTATTGACGCCCTAAAGGGTTACAATGCAGACGTTTCACGGCTGACGTTGAAGCGTTCTCGCTCAACACTGGACCAATTTCAAAAAATGTCGTCCGCATTAGTCAGTTAGACACAAAATGATGGGAAAATGTTATCCTATAACACGGTGTGTTGGTGCTACAGCTGATGGATGACACACACACACCTCAACACATAGCACATCTCATCACGACATTTGGAAGCTGAGCCCTTTCAGTACAGGGTAGGTCAAGTGAGACTTCATTCACATATTCAATTCAATTCAAAAGACCTTTATTGGCATGGAAAATCAACAATTACATTGCCAAATCAGTAGTCACTCACCCACCCACTTAGTCACATTTTTAAGCAAAGAAAGCCAAACCATGTCTTCATTTTTTTGGTAATTGCTCTTTCTGATTGGCTACATGTGTGTCACGTGAGTCATTGAGTTTAAATGTTTTAATGTTTATTACTCTTTCAAGCTGCATTAACCGACGCTAGAGGGCCTTGAATGGCTGCTCTACACCAAGCATTTTCGTAAGCATCCTCTATGTTCTCGCTTCCAAAATACTCCTTCCTCTAAAACCATAGCAGAGGGCAGACCTGCACCCAGCGCAGTTTGAAATACTTTTATATTGTGAAGAAAGAAGACATCAATATATTATGAAGCAAGGCAGAAGGTTAGAAACCGGGCATGAGACGAGACATTATCAAATAAAAAAAAGATGAAATACCATCAAAGTTGTCATTAATAATTGGTGCATTGTTATTATGTTAATTTGTGTTAATAATTTAATTGATGACGACGATGCATTATTTATTTCTGTTTACTTCTAACAGATCATGTAGTCTTGAGGATAAGGCTACTTCCTGTTTTGTAGGACTGTAGCCAATCGTGAGGCAGCTGGCGGGGGATAGCAGACCCTCCTGAGATGGAGGAGTGGGCGTGGTGGCCTGGGGGGGGGGGGGGGTAGCGATGCGTCTGATTGGTGGACTCCCGGAGCATCTGTTCCGACAGGGCTCCTGTGTTCCTGGGTGTAAGACAGAGCATGCCACCGTAGCTCGGTGCGGTTAGAGAGTTTAATTCCCCTTGTAGCTCAGCAGGGCAGAGCAAGGCATGAATAATGCAAGCCGAGTGAGTTGTAATCCTTCTGTGTCTCAATAGCTCTAGCTAGTTGGTGCCAGGGTTGTCGGTGCTATTCCCTGTGTTGCCCAAGGGGAATAGCAAGGCAGTATGTGGATAGGACATTTTTAAATAAAATAAAAATGTGTTACACCTTTGCACAATCAATACATCTGTCTGACAGATATAATACATGGAAAAAAATAGATTTTCTATATTTCTTATATTTTAAAACAAGAGGTGTCGATGTATCTGTGTGTAAGTGTGTGTGCATGTATGAGTGTGTGTGTGTGTGTGTGTGTGTGTGTGTGTGTGTGTGTGTGTGTGTGTGTGTGTGTGTGTGTGTGTGTGTGTGTGTGTGTGTCGAAATAGGAGTATATACTGTATAGCTTGTCTTATCCACACTGACTCTAGGCAGAATCTGAATATGAGAGGGAGGGAGGGAGGGAGGGAGAGAGAGAGAGAGACAGAGAGAGAAAGAGAGAGAGAGAGAGAGAGAGAGAGAGAGAGAGAGAGAATATAAAAGGAAAAGAAGAAAGCAAACAGGAGAGGGAGATAGAAGGGGAGGAGAGAGGGACAGAGAGAGATAGAAGGAGAGGGGAGAGACAGATAACCGATAAAAGAATATAAAAAATATCAATTAGTCAGATCCCAATGGGGTGCCACTGGACAAGAAAGAAGAGCTGAGTGTGTGTGTGTGTGTGTGTGTGTGTGTGTGTGTGCATATCTACCAGTGTTTGTTGAGCGTGTGTTATTTCAGTCCTTCCTATATAGCTCATCAGCACTAACACTAACTAAGAAAGAGAAACAAAGAGTCAAAATCATGAATAAACCAGAGAAGAAGAATACAACAAGAGAACATTTGAAAGGTGAAGGACCTTAGCTTCAACCCGACCGGCAGTGGACGTCACCATATGCCATGCAGAGGATACTGCATCTATATTTTAGTACTGCGTGTGTGTAGTACTTCTCCTGGAGGTTACCGTGGGGACTACAGCTTGAACAACACATGGTGGGGACGGTGATGTAGCGGTAAAGAAACACCTGTCGTCCTCATCACGGAGACAACTTAACAACGACGCAGGAGAGGAGGAGAGCTTTAAAGACTACCCCCCCCCCTGCTTGAAGTTGTGCCAGTAGCTAGTTAGCATGACTCGCCTAACACAATGCAACTAAATCAGTCCTGTTTAATTACATGTAACATTTTCTTGCATTCACATGTCATTTGATTCGATGTACTTTGTACAGAAAACAAAGTGCTTTTCCAGTTTGTGTATGTCTTTTCGTTATATCACATACCATGGGAAATTCCTTGTATGTGAAACCATAAAAGAAAACTCATTTGGATTGTGAACATCATGAACAAGAAGACAGTTGCGATGGTGCAGGTTGTTGGTGTCTAGTGGGGTTCTGTCGTGCTATAAGCGCTGAGTCATCTCACCATAAAGATGGCGGAGGTCTACGACCCTCTGCCTGGTCTCCTCCTGGTGAGGAGAACTTTTACACTTTGAATTGCAATGTTTTGACGGTTTTTATAGATCATATGGGTAAACAGAGACATACGGATGTTTCATTGGCCAGGCACTGGGATCAAGTCTGGCCACACGACAGGGTGTAGACGCAAATATTCAGATGTTGTTGAAACTACAACAACTTTGAACTTTTCTGGTGATTTTGCCCATGATAGGTTGCTTACCCACTAAAATCTTACCTAAACTTAAACGTATCTAACCTACCTAAACGTAACCATCTCTAACCCAAGACCATAAACTTTGGATCTCCATGTCTAAACTGAGCCATTCTTAATACAATACTTCGACGTATCATGGGAGTAATCCCCAGATTACGTCTAAACAATCCATAAAGTTTCCCCCTGACTACTACTGCCTCCTAGTGACGGGTGTAAACATGTCAAGCGAAAAAGTTCAACTGAAAAACACACTCGGGAAAACTCCTGGAGACTTCAGCCTGGCAGGAGAAGGGGACTTAATTAGTCTGCAAGGCCAGAGCGTGACGTACGATGTCTCGGGCATTCAACTCCATATGAAGCCGTAAGCCTTCATCCATCAGGCGGCGGGGGTGCTCCATCATGGCCTCCATGCGTTCTGGCGGTGGATCCATCATGGCGGAGTACAGTGGCCACTCATTATGGAGCCGCTATGAATCCTAAAGGTCAGCATTAGCTACGTTTAATCCTCGCAGAAATGCCAAGCACACTGTATGTGGAGGGTGTGCCCAATGACTTTAGACACGCACGCTTACGTGCACACACGTGTACACGTGCACAATCACACGCGCACACACACACAAACACACACACACACATGTGGCCACTGGACACATGTACACATACACACACACACACACATTTGTATGCACATACTCAATCACACGAACACACAAAACATCCATTTAGACGCAAAAATGTATGTACACACACACACACACACACACACACACACACACAAAACACATTTTCTCAGATTGTATTCATTTGGGACCGGATTGCGACCTTGGGACATTCCAGTGTGTTTTGCGGGGCCGGTCCTCACTACACAGCCCGCTGCGGTCCAGGTGGCCCGTGACAGCTTTGAGGAATGAAAGCACTGGTTGTCGCCGACAGACCTCATCTGCCCTCACCTGGAGCAGATGGCGGGAACACGGCGAGAATATGTTATCGGTAGCTGCTACCGCTGCTGGGCTAACTGCTGCTCTTAGTGGCTTAACAAACATTACAACAACTACTGCTGCTGCATGCTGTTAAGTGTCTTGACAAATAAGTCCGGTGCTGCGTCTTTAAAAAAAAACATCTGGAGAATACATACTGCATACTATTCGAGGTGGAATACAATTCTGACAATTATAAAGAAATGAAAAGTTCTCCAACACGCATCTCTAACGTGACGTGCACCACGCGTTCCCCAACACGCAGACCCGCCAAAGGTTAAACACGAATACACGCAGCCTCCACCTAACGTGAAGAAGTAAACATGCATCTAAATCATATCTCTTCCTCTCTCTCCTCCACCTCCACCCCCTTCCTCTCATCTGCCCTCCCCCTCCCTTGTTTTATTTCCTGGAGAAAGGAGCATGAGAAATCAGAGGAATCACGACGGACTGCGGTCCTCACAAAGAGGTCCCGCGGCTGATTATGTGAACTCTGAGTGGATGAGACACACGTCAATCTGTGGAGAACCAGGGGCCCCGGGCCCGGGGCCGGTCTCACTCTTTAAGGGGCTGCTCTCCAAAGGTCAGGCTCCAAAGGTTGTTGAACTCATCTCTCTCTCTCTCTCTCTCTCTCTCTCTCTCTATCCCTCTTCCTCTCCCTCTCTCTCTCTCTCTCTCTCTCTCTCTCTCTCTCTCCCTCTCTCTCTCTCCCTCTCATCGTGTATGGCGGTGCTTATCTGGCTGTACCAGAGACAGAGAGAGAGACCTACCACAGACACACAGATCCACAGAGAGACCAACTTAGACACAAAGATCTGGACACAGATCCATAAATACACACACACACACACACACACACACACACCTTAACAGCGATCTTTAAAGAGGACTGTCTTCATGTGTAAAGACATGGATGACCCCTTCAGAGAGATGTCTGCTAGGTCACCGACAGTTTTGACAAATAACACAGACACACAATTCCAATGAGCTGCGAACTGGATGTTCAGAAGAAACCGGAGGGAGGAAGGTTGAACGGTTATTTCACATTCCTCCATCTCTCTGGCCTTCCATCACTTTCTCCCTGGCTAAAATACACACTATTCACACTCATGCACTGTCATGCACTGTCATGCATGCTCACTCACACTTGTGAACGCTATACGCACGTTCATACACACATTCATGCAGGCTTATAAATGCTGATGCACGCCCCTACACATTCATACACGCTCATACACATTCATAGACGGGTGGGGTAGCGGGTAGGGGATCGGGGTGAGAGGGGGGGTGGGGGTGGGTGTCGGCCTGGTTGTTATTCACGACGCCATTACCGCACACAGATAGAGCAGGAGGGCAATAAAAGCCGTTGTTTAATAATTCATGTGAGGGGGGGTGAGCTGAGGTTTACGGGTGGCGGTGACTAAAGGATAACTCATCGCTCTGCGCCAGAACTCTGCCGCAGGTATGGGACGCGTCTCTATCGTACCTCGTCCACAGAGACCGCCGCCGTACCTGCACCTCTACGACACCGCGTGTACCGTCATGTGTGGTGATGTCATGGTAGACGTGTGATGTGTGTGTGTGTGTGTGTGTGTGTGTGTGTGTGTGTGTGTTCATTTGCAGCCTGTTAGTAGCTCACTAACCAACGACTATTAGTTTACAGGAGTTTAATAGCCGTTTATTAGCTGTTCAGTAGCCATGACAGGCTAATGTTTAAAGGTTAATGTTTTTTCACTAGCCGTTTATTAGTGTGTGTCTGTCTGTCTGTCTGTCCATCCATCTATCTATCTATCTCTCTATCTAGTATATTCTGTCCTTGTATTGGTGGTCAGTCCAGTATGTGAGGACCGTATGATCCAGTATGTGAAGTCCAGTATGTGAGGACTGTATGGTCCGGTATGTGAAGTCCAGTATGTGAGGACTGTATGGTCCGGTATGTGAAGTCCAGAATGCGAGGACTGTATGGTCCAGTATGTGAAGTCCAGTATGTGAGGACTGTATGGTCCAGTATGTGAGGACTTTATGGTCCGGTATGTGAGGACAGTATAGTCCAGTATGTGTGGACTGTATGGTCCAGTATGTGAGGACTTTATGGTCCGGTATGTGAGGACAGTATAGTCCAGTATGTGAGGACTTTATGGTCCAGTATGTGTGGACTGTATGGTCCAGTATGTGAGGACTGTATGTGAGGACAGTATAGTCCAGTATGTGAGGACTGTCAGCGGGCAGCAGGATAAACAACAGCTTAATGAGAGCAGAGGGGAAACATTTACATGATTGATGGATAGATCAGGAGGAGGAAAGAAAGACAGGGCTGTCAGGAGGACCCTCTGTCTTCCCTCTCTCTGGTGTTGTTTGTGGGTCTCTCTCCCTTCCTCTCTCTCCCTCTGCCTCTCCTTTCCTCTCTCTCTCTCTCTCTCTCTCTTTCTCTCTCTCTCTGTCTCTCGCTCTCTCTCCCTTCCTCTCCCTATCTCTCTTTCTCCCTCTCCCTTCCTCTCTCTCTCTCTCGCTCCCTCCCCCTCCCCCCCTCTCTCTCTCTCTTTCCTGCTCCACTGAATTGCTCTCAACAACTAACTCTCAAACTGTAATTTTCTTCCTCTTCACGGTTATTGTTTATTTATCTCATTGTTGCATTGGTGCAGACAAAACACATCTACACTTACACTCTCACACACTCTCTCTCTCTCTCTGCAGGTCTCTCTACCTCCTCTCTCTCTCTCTCACACACACACACACCAGGTGAGGCCCATCACATCCCTGCCAATAGCTGCTCTCAGCTGACTGCACATGCTTCATACATTCACTTGATGTATATTTCAGGCCGGGCCGGGCAGCAGGGGCAGCAGGGGCCGCATGACAGAATGAGGCTGAGAGATGAACAGCAGTAAGGCTAAATGAACAGGATTGACTGGATGAGTGGAGGTAGAGAGAGGGAGAGAGAGATAGATAGAGAGAGGGAGAGAGAGAGAGGGAGACGTGGAGATGGGGGGGGAGAGAGGAGAGAGAGAGAAGGGGGGGGAGAGGGAGGGAGACCAGAAAGAGAGTGAAGGGGGGGAGTTAGAGAGAGAGGGGAGGGTAGTGAGGGAGGGAGAGAGAGTGAAAGGGGGGAGTTAGAGAGAGAGAGGGGAGGGTAGTGAGGGAGAGAGAGGTGCTAGTGGGAGATAAAGGGAGAGAGAGTGAAGGGGGGGAGTTAGAGAGAGAGAGGGGAGGGTAGTGAGGGAGAGAGAGGTGCTAGTGAGAGATAAAGGGAGAGAGAGTGAGAGATTAGCAACAAAAATCATATTTTTTTTCATGCCAATGAAGATTGATTATAGTTGGCAGACACAGCCGGGGGGAGAGCGAGAGAGATGGGAGAGATAGAGAGAGAGAGAGAGAGACAGAGGGGTGAATAGAGAGAATGAGAGCAAGAAAGTGTGAGAGTGGTGAGGAAAGAGTAAAGGTAAGAGAGAGGAAACAAGATACAAGATGGAATGAATAAGAAAGGAGAAGATGAGGAGATAAGAGAGAGAGAGAGAGAGAGAGAGCGAGAGAGAGCGAGGGATGTTCTAGTGAAAAGATGGAGAGAACAGACGGAGGAAGTGTGCAAATGAAAAGAAATAGACGCAGTGGAGGGAAACGGCTGAGAGCAGAGAGAGAGAGAGATGAGTGGAAGGAGAGAATGAACTGCAGTTAAACACGGGCTACGCAGCGGAGGTATAAATCACCTCGCACTGCTGCGGCCTGTGAAACAGAGGGCGAGTGAGGTAGAGAAACAATACAGATAAAAGGAGAGAGGAGGGGAGGAGTGGAGCAGGTCAAGAACCCCGAGTAAAAGATAGAGAGAAAACCAGGGAAGGAGGGAGAGAAAAAAAAAAAAGTGCATTTACAGGACATAACCGTATTGCATTTTTTAAATGTTTTAGCAGATGCTCTTATCCAAAGAGACTTACAGTGAATTCAGATGAATATCACGTAGGGGTTAGGGCGTCTTGCTCTAAGGTGCCTGCAGGTACACTGTGGACATGCAGGGATCGAACCCGGTAGCTTTCGGCTGGGAGTCAAACACCCGAGTACACTATTCTGCCCGCTAACTCTAACCCTAACCCACAACTAACCTCAACACTAAACTAACCCTGAACATAACCATAACCCGGATCCAACCCTAACCCTGACCCTAAGCCTAACCCTAAACCATGACCCTGTAGCCCTAAACCTAATCCTAGACCCTCCCCCAAACCAACCCTGACCCTATCTATACCTAACCCTGAAACTAACACGGACCTGAGCCTCAACTGTATTCTCCCAGAGGGACTGTCTTGAGACAAGAGCCTGTCCTTTATGACAGAGACCCCCGGCCCATAGGGACATCGCAGCATCGTAAGCATTAGCTACAGCCCCCCCCCCCCCATATGGAACCTGCATGTGTTCCAGTCCATTGATTTCCCCTGGGCCATTCACCTGCAGTCATTAAGATGAAGGAGTACCTGGAGAACTTAATGAGACAACCGACACATACACACTGATGGGGAAAGGCGCTGTTTAACTCCCAGAGACCGGAGCATAGTGCACACAGGACATTTTATGTGATAATTACACACTCTCAATATTGAATACTTGTAATGTGATGGTTCATATTTAATAACAAATACATAACAGGGAACCAATTTGAATGTCAACTAATTCAGCTGTGTAAGCTTTGTGAGTTTGTAATGAATGAACGTGTGGCCCGTGAGGGAATGCTGTGAAGAAGTGAAGCCACCTGAGAAGAAAACACAAGGAACGTGTTTTAGTGCTTTCAGGTGGCCAGAGCCCTCGCTGCGGAGATACAACACACTTACACCTCTGTACACTAGCGCTGTCGTAGTAAACTATAGGCCTTTACCCTAACCATGTACATGAGCGCTAACTATACCCTAGCCCTGTACACTAGCGCTGTCATAGGAAACTATTCCCCTATACCCTAGCCCTATAGATACACAGACACAGACACAGAGAGAGAGAGAGAGAGAGAGAGAGAGAGAGAGAGAGAGAGAGAGAGAGAGAGAGAGAGAGAGCGAGAGAGCTAGAGAGTAGAGAGGAGAGAGGGAAGGAGGGAGGGAGAGAGTGAGAGAGAGAGAGAGAGAGAGAGAGAGAGAGAGAGAGAGAGAGAGAGCGAGAGAGCTACACTAGCCTATAGATAAACAGAGGAAAGAGAGAGAGAGAGAGAGAGCACTACACTAGCCTATAGATATACAGAGGAGAGCGAGAGAGCGAGAGAGAGAGGGGGGGAGAGAAAGAGCGAGAGAGAGAAAGAGAGCGAGGGATAGACAGAGAGAGAGAGTGAGAGAGTGAGAGAGAGAGAGAGAGAGAGAGAGAGAGAGAGAGAAGGGAGGTGTACAGCAAGGTATGTAACCTCTTGTCCCACTCCCTCAAGCGCATTGTGTTCCAAA
>OOFB01010249.1:0-16505 GCA_900323305.1 Trachyrincus murrayi | reverse complement strand
CGCACGCACGCGCGCACACACACACACACACACACACACACACACAGACACACACACACACACACACACACACACACACACACACACACACACACACAGGCTTACTTGAGTGTGTCTCCACTAAAGCTCTCTTATATAATACAGACAGCAGCTGAGATGAGAAGGAGAACCGGGACCAAACTCACAGCTGTTTTTTTTCAAAGTGTACAGTGTAAATAATAGAGCAATATGCACGGACTCATGAAACAGCCTATAAGTGTAACACTGAATTACTTTAATAGGGAAGGAAACGTCGACGCTATAAACACAGCGAAACAAATAAAAGATAACAACAGATCGTCCCGCCATCAAATTGAGAGTTGGTCATTTATTTAAAAAAAACTTACCCTCAATTGTAGATCTGGCCAGCACGGTGATAAAGTAACTCAAAATAAAACAAAATGTCAAAATGTCGTTCGGCAAACGTCTAACGGAACAGGCTGTGCAGGCTTCGGAATGACTCCCACCGACACGGTACACCTACATCGTCTGATCTCCCGTTAAACCCGAGCGACCACCGGCCCAGACCGTCACAGACCGGGCGCCGTGAGGAGTCACGTAGCGAGCGGCCGGGGACGCTTTCAGCGCGACGTGCGAGACTGTGACGCTCCGTTTGACGGGCAGGTCGTGCGGTGACTCAGCGGCTGAGTCACGCTGTCGTGTTCCGCCCACATCGCGTCGGTGGCCAATAGGGGACGTGCGGAAACCAGCGGAAACCCACCGAGGCGAACGCGCCGGGCGTCTTATTCCACACGCCGTGATCCAGTCATTCGCTGCGTGCGATTTAAAGGGCTGCCGTACGGAAATAGCTTCAATTGACCATATACGGCGTGTGTGTGTGTGTGTGTGTGTGTGTGTGTGTGTGTGTGTGTGTGTGTGTGTGTGTGTGTGTGTGTGTGGGTGGCGGAGGAGGGTGGCACGACCGCGCCTTTATCTTTACCCTGTATTAGAATAATATAACGGTAATGAGAGACGTGAACATTTAAAATCTCTCATTACCGTTATTTTTCCAAATAGGCCCATGTGGGCTAATATATAAAGCAACATACTGGGCCATGATGCACATAGCCTACCTTATACATGCACATAGCCCACCTTATACATTGTAGGCTACAAGGGGTAAATCCACTGCAATCCTGTAGGCCTGTAGGACTATAACCAAACACATCCAACACACATCCATACATATACAACAGTAGGCTATTATTATTGTATTGTAGTCTATTATTAGACATTTGTTAGCCTATTATCTTGCATTCTGTAATCAAACGTTTTTTAGATGCATTACTGAAGATACTCAAATTAGTGCTACAATTTAAAACGTTATAGAAATCATTGTTTTCTCATTAATCTAAAGCAACGTTGATTGCTTGTAGTTTTCTCACTAATTTTCACGTTTCTCGTCTCATTTTCTTCCAAGGCTTGCATTAACTGCTCCACTGCTAACATGCGGTAGACAACGCATGACTGTTACAAGCGAAATGCTGCCCCCTGCTGTCAAACATCAGAACAGCCGGCAGAAGGAAAGGCAAATATGAGTAAGCTGAGCTCTAATGTTATTGGATAACAACCAATACAAAGTAAGACAAAGTGCTTCAGTTGGTTTCATGTTCGATATTTTTTTGATATTCGACAAAAGGCCAGGCTACTACCCACAGCATTTGATATTCACCATGTACATTACAATTTATCAGAAACTTTGCAGGCTATGAATTCATATCAGGTATCATATAGAAAAAAAGTAATAACTAAACTTTCCATTATATAAGACACATCAAACCACAGGAAAAGTGTTTTCAAAAACTTTGTCTTTCACCTTAGAGTCACTAATCATTATATGCATATATATTTTTTTTTAAAGACAACATCAAGTTGCACAGAGAATGTAGCACTATTTAGGCCTACAGCATGTAACAATGACACAGCAGACCGAAGACGGCCTGGGCTATTCCAGTCAAATCTCTACTTCGACATCATTTGTTTGTCACTTTGAGTAATAATGTTGTGTAACATTTGTCCAGCACTGCCATCTGCTGGAGAACACGCAGAATGAACGTGCCATTACTTGATTACTTCGATTTAATTTCTCTTTAGGGTTTGGTGCTAGGGTTAGGGTACCTATTTCAGTTCGATTTTAGGGTTTGATTTAGTGGTTTTAGGGTTAGGTTTCTTATTAGAGGTTGTTTTAGGATTTAATGTCTCCTTCTAGAGGTTGGTTTTAGGTTCAATATCTCCACCTAGGGTCTGGTTTTAGGTTTAGGGTTCGATTTTTAGGGTTTGGTGCTAGGGTTAAGTTTCCTATTTTGGTTCAATTTTATGGTTCGATTTTGTGGTTTTAGGGTTAGGTTTCTTATTAGAGGTCGTTTTAGGATTTCATTTCTCCTTCTCGGGGTTGGTTTTAGGTTCAATATCAATCTGCCTGATTTAAACATTTAGTTAGAAAAATGTAACATCTAAAGACCTTTGCGGTTGCCTTTGAAGACCGAGTGAAACAACATTCTTAACTTCCGTAATGTTACACATTAAAAAAAAAATATAGGCAATATTTCATTCATTTATTTGTGAAACGTTTTAATCAATGAGTGTCAGTGAGTGTCGTTCAGTGGTAGCTGGCGGTGAACATGGCCACTAGAGGTCACTGGCGTAACCTATCACAACTAGCCAATAGCTTACTTTTCTATAATAATTGATTTATCTGGTCTTAAGGGATTGCTATACGTGGCTTACCCATTTAATGTGTAGTTAGCAATATAATGTAAATTATACTTAGGAATATAGCGGTTAGGCAACTAATCATAGAGATTAGATTGTAAATAGTTTCCTCGACCTACCTGTAGGCCTATCTCACGTTTTATTGTTTAAAAGTACTTACATTCACCCAATAATAAGATAATGAATAATCGAATCTAATCACATTATGTTTTTGAATGATAATCTGCACTATAGAAAGCAATTTCCAGAAACAGTGGTTTGCAGAACTGCAGTCAAACAGACAAAATGTCCAGATTTCATAAGAGATACCATGACAATAGGCAATAGAGAGAACATTTGAAATTAGAATAGCCAAGAAAAGTAGAGACTAGTAGCCTAATGTTCACAAAAAGTAATTTCCTACAGTGCTGTTTCTTCACTATGGTCTACTACCCGGGCCCTGGTAAGTAGTAGACCCATAATTAGTGTTATGACGGCACCTGTGTTTGTCCTACGATGACATGATGTGATATGATGATCATAATGTGTGTTCTTATGAACTAATGATGAAAAACATGACACTTCACTTCACATTGACAATAACCTTGATGGTTGATTAGGGTTAAAAGGAGGGATGGGAGGGACTTTATTCTGAACCTATACGGTAAAGTGTAGGGGTAAAGTGCATAGCAGTAATATCTGGACTTTTTTTTAGGATTTCCCTGAGCAGTAAACTCGAATGTATATTAGAATGCTCATCATTTTCTGTATATCCATCTTTAAAAAATCAGTTTCACACCTTCACATGCATGAAAAATAAATGAAAACAATCTGCTCTCATCCTCCTTTTTCTGGTCAAACTGTCAATTTAAAATAAACTGTCATATTGTGATCTTATCCATGCTCTGCTCTCCTCATCCCCATCATTGAGGCTACCTTGGCTCTGCTGCTGCGTTATAGCCTAGTGGCTGACAAGCCATGGGACCACATCACAAGCATACGATGGGACATTTTGTGTTTTCTTTTTTAATAACACCAAAAACGTGCAAAATAATCACTGTTATTTTATTTTAAAATATTAAAGCCACCTCTCGGTAATGTATAATTATCTAAAAATATAGTAAACTATATCATAACCAATAACTCTTTTTGTCCTTTTTTAGTCCTTGCAATGTTTGACCCGGAAATAGTTTAGCAGTGACGTAGGCTCCTTATGCTAAATCGTATGACTGATTTAATGTTTAATAGTAGGCTAATAGGCCCACATTGCACAATATTATTATTATTATTATTATTATTATTATTATTAATAATAATAATAATAATAATGACACGTATTATTATTATAATAATTATAATAATAATAAAAGAAGAAGAATATAATATATAACAAGATGAACACACAACAATAGTTTAATAATCAATAGGATCTCTGTGGTTTTTAATTTAAATGTATTGTGGAAAACGATCCACAATCGAGAGTTATGGCAGATCGATGCTGTTCACAACAACCCGGAGAAGTCAGCTGAGCGAGGCTCGTGAATCTCGCGACACTACAGCTCCAATATTTTGTACGCTTAATGCAGGCACGAGGGAAAATAATCGAAGTTGATCTATAATAATTAACCTTAATTGCTACGAGGCTTCTGATCGATTGTAATGGAGAACTGGAGAACTCACGTCCGCGCAGAACTCATGCAGCGAGACTGCTCTCAGAAGGATCCGTATGCTGGCGTCTTCAGAAGTTGTAAGATGTTTTGTTTTGTTGTGGCAGCAGTCTTGTGCTTTGATCTTACTTGATGATAATCAAGCCTAAGTGTTATAGTGGTTGATTGTAGTGTTGCAATATTATTTCCTTCCAGTGTTTCAACTGGAAGAGCGATTTGAAATTCGCCAACAGATTTTGGAAGATGTGCAGAGCCAAAGGTTTGAAGAATAAAAAAACTCAATTTATATGAGAACTTTTTCTGTTTGTTTAGAATTTCTGAATTTTTTACTGTATTAATTCTAGTTCAGAACAAGATGGAATAACATTTATGGACCTTCACCTCTGGTTAAGAGAGAGTGAACACCTGTCTAAAAAGGTGCGTAAAGGCCAACAACATGAAATATGGAAAATATGATTTGAATCGGACTTAATTTGAACCCTTGGATCGTAACTCTTTTGCATAACAAATATAGTCCTATAATTTATTTGAACTTGTTTTTCCCCAGCTGTCGCAGACCGTCTCTGATCTGACAAGTGTTTTGTATTTCAAAGAGGCTGAGCTACAGTACTGGCAGTCTCAGTAAGTAAACAAGAATAACAGACCTCACATATGCTGCTTTAGCACAAGTTAGTTTCCTCTCTAACAACAAGCTCTGTTGTCACTGTCTACCTGACGTGACTGTAATGTATTAAAATTAACTCGATTAATGGTCTTTGACCACATGACATGAGCTAAATATCCACAATGAGGAGAGTAACATTGACCCGTCCCTCTTAGGAGGCCTACTTTTTTTGCCCCATGGCATATTATAATGTTTTTATTCTAGTGTTGTGTTTATTTGTACTCTGTCCTGTGGTAACACGGACGCTGACGTTCTAACAACAACAATTGCCTTCATTGGACACGAAATAAAATGTTCTCCCTCGTCTTGATCTCCCGCAGGGTGTCCCGTTACCGCCAGGAGGCCCTGAGTCTGGCGCGAGGCAGCAACGCGATGAAGGCCACCCTGAACCAACAGGAGTTCACGGTGGAAAGACAGGCCAAGGAGCTGGCCGCCCTGCAGAAGGAGCACAGGCGCCTACGGGAGGGCATGGTGGAGGCCTGGAAGGAGAAAGGGGACCTCCTCCAGAGGTGGATGGAGGAGAAGAAAGAGGAGGCGGCCAGGGTTAACAAGTGCAACGACGCGCAGGAAAGGTACAGTGTGCTGCCGTTTACATGTTTATTGGCGCGGTATTTTTTGATTGGTGCAGTATTTTATTGGTACAGATAAGATTAGATTAGATAACACTTTAGTAATCGCTGAAGGGAAATTCAGGTGTTACAGCAGCCAATGTGGACATAGCGGTGCAGATAAAGACAAAATAAGATGTAGCAGATACAGGTAAGATCTCGCTCGTTATGGACGATAGTAATACTCGGTTCACCCAATAGGTGGCGCCGCTTGGCCAGTCGGCTCAAGAAACAACTTCGGGGAGAAACGGTGAAACCTTCAGAGCTGACGGAGACCGACGTGACGAGTGGCGGAAAAGAAGCAATCGTCAAATTAGAATGAGCGACTTTGTAACTTTAACTTTTTTTTCTGTTGCAAAATAACCCTTGAACTAACTGGTTTACAGCCGCACTGTTTAATGTTAGCGCCGTTCCTGGAAGCACAATTCAAACTTTAATTAGTGTGGACTTAGCAGCTAAATATGCACCTCTTTGTTAATTACGTTCAGTCTAGTTTAGATGGACATTGTTATTTATTGAACCAGGGCAGGTATGAGGTATATACTTGTGCACCAACAGGCTTGCATACAAAACTAATAATTCAGCATTATATGCGTCTCCGGATAACGTTTTAACATCTCACAGGCTTTTTAATATTCTGAATATGTATATTTGTCAAAATATATATTTCTATGTGTGCACAATTGGTTTTATTCAGTTAAGCTCTTTAAGGGACTCATTTGTTTTATACAACTCAAAAGTGTGACTAATATATTTTATACAGACTCATTGTAGATGTAATGTGTTGTGTTGCTATTAACTGTTTTGTTGAATAAAGCAATTAATGTGTCCATTTGGCGAGATGGCTTCTTTTTTGTTAAATGGTTGTCCAGTTAGCTTATACATTTTATTTAAAAGCACTTGTCATAGGCCTTATTGTTAGCCTACAAAATCCTATAATTCATATTTATTCAATCAAAAATATGTATTGACATATAGATTAGATTCAATTAGTAGGCCACTGTGCTACAGGGTATTTCAAAGAAAGACGCCAGTGGGAATAGTTTCTAACAATGAAACAAGTAGAGGTCTCCATGACAGATTGACCAACAACAGCCTGTGTGCAGCTTGCAGCCTGTTTCCATAGTCACCCATGTTTACCATATGATGCGACGCGTCAAGAAGGTTCAGAACAGGACAAACACACCAATGGGATAAATACATCTTGACGTTTCTCCAACATGGTCAAAGGTGGGAAGCGATATTCTTCAATGAGCAACGATGGCAAATGGGTAAGCGTCGCTTCTAAAAGGAACAAATCACATTCACAAATCAGTGAGCCAAGTACAATATGCAAAATACAAGTACGTACAATTTCCCCAGTATGCTCATGCAGGGTTACACGGACCTGCAACACGGGAGACGTGTACCACCACTGGGGAAATGCTGTCGCAGATTGAATCGTCTTCGCCCAAAGAACTACAAGTTGAACGTCACCCCAAGTCGAAAAAGCAGGTGTTTATTATAGATAACACTGTCCTTAGACATGTGTAGCTGTAGGCCTACTGTGTTGCTTTGCTTGGATAGCCCACATTATCATCACACGTCATTATGATAGTGATAGGTATGTGATGATGTAGGCCTTGATGTTTTTTTTATTATCAAGTAGTTAATTACTCCAGATTGTATCCTATATAAATGATCGTTGAGTTTCTTGACAGGATGCTCCTGAGTATCCGTTCTCCAGCCACGACAACAGAGACGCGATACGAGACAGTATCTGCGTCTTTTCTCAAGTGAGTGTTTTTTTTATTTTTTTCTTCTTCAGAATCTCAACAAACGCATATTCCTGCGGTTCAATGAACATTACTAGTAGGCATACACGTAAGCCATTGCATATATATATATATATATATATATATATATATATATATATATATATATATATTCACCTATTAGGGCCTTGGGCGCAAGAAGTGTCTAGATGACCTCAGACAGCACAACTCCCACTTCTGTCTGTGCCACGACGACCCCCCTGCAGCTGGAAGCGGGGCGTCGTCGGTGGGGACCCTCAGTCTGGACTACCAGACCGAATACTCCGTGAAGAAGAACCGAGCAGAGGACGCCACCAACAGGCGTTATCCCCGCAGCCACCAGCAGAGGTCAGCAGAGGCAGCCGCGGCCCTGGTCAGCGGACACTTCATGTGGTTTGGACGACACGACTCCGAGGACTCTGCGCCCCTTGGGCTCCTGGCAGCTACCAACCGCTCAGCATCGCGTATATAAACCGCGTTTTCTGACAACATTGCATTGTAAGTGCTGCCTTTTAGCCAGAGGGGAGTCATTTAAAGTTTTTCTGTATTTTGTTTTATTTTTTGCCAACAGAGGGCAGCAAAACAATTCTAAATAAATTCTGAGTGTGCGAGCAATTGGGGGGGAAAAGTTTGTTTGGTCTTGGTTTGTTTATTTAACACAGCAAACTATGCCATAGGGATAACAATAACCATTAAGCAATAAACAATCAAGTGATTAAGCAACAATAAACAAGTGATACAAATCCACTTATACAATGAATTGGGCGTAATTTGAGCTGTGTATTGTCTGTATCAGATTGCCACCAACCGCATGCACATTAAAAGCCCTGTTGAAATTGAAAATAAATAGGTAAGAAGTAAATGGTATCCACATGGACTTTCCGCGAGACTCCTCAGTGCATGTATATGTTCCTCACATCTTTGAAAAAGGATGCAGAGAGGCCCAGCACACACACACACACACACACACACACACACACACACACACACACACACACACACACAGGGTCAGCAAAACCAACCACAGCACCTTCAAAAGATAGACTGATCCCTTAATCCAGGTGGTTGACAGACACCAAGCTGGGAAGTCAAGGATGTGTATATTTGAAACATATACACAAAAAGATACGGTGAAAAATAAATAATAAGTACGATAGCAAAAGATTGAGGATATATTTGATGTGGAGCCCTTGTGCATAAAATATACAAAAATAATCAAGCTTAATGTCACGTTGTGTAAAGGACAGGATTGAGAGAGGAAGGGGTTTGATGCACCTGCTTTTGATAACACATGCTTTTGATAGTGATGCTACTTGACTGACTTTATACAGAACGGTACACACCAGACCAGACGATCATCACGATTAACCCTGGGAAACGCTCAAGGCCAGTGCATTGAAATAGTTTCTATCGCAAGTGCCAATCATTTCTGTTATGCTAATGTGTGTGTGTGTGTGTGTGTGTGTGTGTGTGTGTGTTTACCTGCATGTTTATGTCTTTGACGCAAAAACCCATATACGTGTGTATGTAAACACAATTGCCTGCTGAAATATCAAACCCTTCTTCCAAGGACAAAAGACACACATCTCAGTAAACACGCTTTCAACCACCAAAGCCTCTCTCTCTCTCTCTCTCTCTCTCTCTCTCTCTCTCTCTCTCTCTCTCTCTCTCTCTCTCTCATGAATATTATATCAGACTCTTTAAAACCCTGCGGTTGGGGAGCCTCTCGTCGGGATTCTCGGTGTTGTGCTGTGATTTATTTGCAGGTGCATGTGGCTCTTTGATGTGTTGTTGCGTTGAAAGGCTTCACACCTGTTAGAGGAAAATGCTTTGAAAACAAGAGATGGCTTTGCCAGACAGTCAACAGAGCAGACATGGAAAGCACATCATATGGTGGCCATAACACATTTGGTGTGTGTGTGTGGGTGTGTGTGTGTGTGTGTGCGCGCGTGTGTGTGTGTGCGTGCGTGTGTCTGTGTCTTGATGTCAGTATTCTCGCCTGTAGGAACGTTGGATATTTTGTATGTCTTCCATTCTTTAGTCATGGAGTAAAAAAAAAAAGGGGTTGCCATGGAGACTTCTGAATAAATCCTGTTTTGTTCAGTTTTATTTCTTTTTTGCCAACATCACAAATGTCAACTGTGCTCCTTCTCTTTAGTCATATCTGAATCCCCTTATTTTCCATTCCCATAAAATAAAACCCCCTTCAAGGTCCGGTGCATGTGTCCTGGCTCCTGTCTATGTCCTGTTATGATGTGCAAGCCACAGAGTTTGTGCAGTGCCACGTGCAAAAACGCCACGTGCACAAGATGATTGTGGCTCTGTTGAACTTGTGATTGCATGGTTACGTATTTATATTTATTTTTTACACGTTTACCGTAGCATCCGCCATGCACCTGTCTGCATCACCGATTCATGACATGCACAAAGAAAGCGGAGATGCCGGTTGGTTGGTGTCCCTCGGAAAGCCTGTTGGTGTCCCTGGGGCCCAGAGTGGGTTCAGGGCCCCCCCGGGGGCCGTGGGTGGTGATGAACAGCACAGGCTATCTCGCTCCTACAGAAGACGAGATAACATCCGGACAACATTCCCACCACCGCAGGAGCTTGTCCAGTGGAGATAAGAGCTCCACAGCTAAATCTGCACTCTAAACCACTCACTCTAGCTCTCCCGTTCTGTCTCTCCCCTCTCTCTCTCGCTCTCTCTCGCTCTCTTTCTGTCTCTCTCTCTCTGTCTCCCCCGTCTCTCTCTCTTTCTGTCTCCCCCCCTTCTCTCTCTCTTTCTGTCTCTCTCTCTGTCTCCCCGTCTCTCTCTCACTTTCTGTATCCCCCCTCTCTCTCTCTGTTTCTGTCTCCCTTCTCTCTCTTTCTGTCTCCCCCCTCTCTCTCTCTTTCAGTCTCCCCCTCACTCTTTCTGTCTCCCCTCTCTCTCTCTCCCTCTCTCTCTCACACACACACACACACTCTCTTCCTCTCCCTCTCTCTTTCTCCGCTCTCTCTCTCTCTATTTATCTCCTACATACACACTGCCTCTCTCTGTATCGCTCACTCTCTTCCTTTTCCTTCCTCTCTCTGTTTCTCTGTTTGCAAGTGACTGCCTACTGGCCTTAATGTATGTATGTGTGTTTGAGTATGTGTGTGTGTGTGTGCGTGTGTGTATGTGTGTGTGTGTGTGTGTGTGTGTGTGTGTGTGTGTGTGTGTGTGTGTGTGTGTGTATGTGTGTGTGTGTGTGTGTGCGCATGCGTGCTTGTGCGTACGTGCATGTGTGAGAGTGTATCCGTGTGTTTGTGATTAGAGCACCCTGTAGTAATTTCAGCAGAATTAGTTATGGTCTGTCCAATTCCGCGACGGCTGTATCCCAGGATCGTCTGGCCTGACACATGTAGACAGAGCAACAACAGCAATGCCTCTGGTAAATAAATCCTCACATTGAATCACGCTCCTCCAGGTATGTTCCCATCCATCTAGACGGTTTACATGGTAATTCATGTGTGGGTGGTATTTTTTTTTAAATTGCATCATGCTTGTCATCAGGGCTACAATGTTACTCCCCCTACAAGAACATTGAATGAAGCAAATTGAAGCTAAATGAATAGCAGTTTATTTTAGGGGTGCATATGTAGCATCTGTCTGCTTTCTCCCAAAAAATCTTTAATCTCTGGGCCATGTTTGATCTTGCCTTCAAACTTATTTAGTTAACAGATTAGTTTAGACGGTAAGAATTGTCATTCATTTTGAGATTTCTCTTTCTAATTTTCCAGTTAAAAAGTCAGAGTGATCCTGCTCTATCTTAAGTTAACTGTGCAGTTTTCCTCGACTTTTATGATTAGGAATTAAAATATTAAAATATATTTTTTAAATGACAACCTTTGCTAGAGAATCTATTTTTATGAAATGTTTTACAGCTATCAAAAAGCCATGCTATTTGAGAATAGGCCTATTATAAAAATCACACACATAGTATCATGAAAGTGTTGCATAAAAACAGGCATGGAAACCAACTCTGACAGCATTGACAACATTGCCTTTTTTTCCCCTTCGCTTGACAAGCAGCTCAACTTGGCTCGCCTGTATTACTGTGTATTTCATCACTGGATTTAATGTCCTCTCGCCTTTCATCCAGACTTTTACTTTCTAACTGCATCAACACAGCATTTAATCTCATTAGGCACGACGACTAAATCTATCTCATTTCACACATCAAAAGCGCGACCTCAAAAAACTACTGCCTTCGCCCCCTCCTTCCGCTGTCTCTCATATATATCACAGATCAGGTATATACTTGCCTAAAAGGCGGAATAAGGTTCAGGCACCTGGATGAAAAATGTTTCTCCAAGTGAAATCTGTCAGCAGGATTTTGTAATTGGCAGAGAGAGGTGCGAGTGAAACCAAGTCACACCAAAGGCTCTAATTTGAGCTTTGTTGAAATCTGTTGCCTGGTGAGTTGGTACTTCCTCTGCGTAAAAACAGGGAAACAATGTGTTGTTCTCTTTGTTTGCACAACTGCGTAGACCTAGTGCTGCTCCGACAAATCCATTTGATTTACTCTTTAATTAATTTCAGGTCCCTCACCAGCTTGCAGGAGCATCCAAGAAAGCTAAATTAAACGGAGTAAATCTAAATATTATCTTCCCTGTCTTGAAGTAATCAACTAAACTAGCCAAACACTTCACTTTAAATATAGACATTAGGCCTTTCTCTGCTAAATAAACGGATAACCGTTTGTTCTCCAAAGTAAGCGGGTAACTTTGCATCGTGTCCTTTTTGGGGGTTTTCGTGTTAAAAGGTTATCCGCCGTCGTCAGGTGAAGTATCTTCATCTTCCTCCTCGCCTCATTTTCTTTGTTTTAGAGAGCGGTGAGTATCAGACAATGCGGGTAAGAGTTCCTCTTAATAATATCTCTGAGGAGAAAGTCTGAGCGTGAATATGTACCATGAAGGCATTAATGCAGTGGAACACAATCAGACTTAAGTACGGGGCGAGACGAGTCGTGCGTGGGCCTTTTATTTGAACCAGGTCTAGTCATCTTTTTTTGTGTGCCGCTGTACGTGCACTTAGTGTAGGAGGCGCACACGCACGGCCGTACTCTTAACAATCTGACATTATTATTGAATGTAAATTACACTCCCATGCGCGCCTCATTAAAACGTCTTACGCACGCGTAGGCACATTGGGAGGCTGTTATATTCTCAGTTTTAATATAAGCTCCCCTTTTTTCTCTCTCGCCACTGCTCCAGCTCAAGTGCCCTCGAAGTGATGTTGAAGCTAAATTAGCACCACTTACTGCTCTCGGGATGCAGAAAAGAGGTGAGATTCTGGCCACTCTTTAGTCTCCATTATTGATGAGGCACCGCAAAGGTAGCACGTCTACGACCACAGTGTTGCCAGCATGGCTATAAATATCAGTACTAGTGATCAGAAGAAGTGACTGATGATGATTAGGTTGGCCAAGGAGAGGGGGGGGGGGCGGAAGCTGGATGAATGGATTGATGAAATGATGATGAAAAGGATGAGTGAAAGATGGACAGTTGTAACGGTCAGAGCTAAGGAACCCAAGGGCGTCAGGACACGTGGATAAAAGGAACAGGGTTTTAATGAAGGAATAGGGTGGAACGGTACGACGGGGGCAGACAGGGCAGGCAGGACAGGTAGACAGGCAGGCTGGCAGGCTGGCAGGCAGGACAGGTAGACAGGCAGGCTGGCAGGCTGGCAGGCAGGCAGGTAGGCAGGCAGGTAGGCAGACAGGCCGGGATGTGTGCACTATCAAACGAGAGAATCATTATTACATATAATATATATATATACTATTATATAGATTATTCTATAATTATGATATATAAGTATATAGTATATATATATATACAGTATGCACAATCGAACAAGAGAAGGCGGTTAGAAAAATACTTAAGACAACAGAACGCTTCTGAGAAATAAATGCTAGTAAGAACTAGACTGACCGAGCAGGTGGAGTGGATGACGTGAGCCTGAGGGGCCATGCCCACACACACACACACACACACACACACACCGACAGACAGAGACAGATAGGGGAGAGAGAGAGTGGCAAAGGCTTGGAGGAAGAGGAGGGCGTGGCAACAGTGAGAGGAGGACTGACTGAGATACAGCGAGGCAATAGCAATTCAATCATACAGTTATATACTCATGCTATTGTGTTAGAACACAATAGCTTGAGTATATAACAGGACGGTATCTTGATGAGCATCACCAATTGTCAATGCTTGATGAAGATTTTGATGACTTAGCAGCAGGTAAGAGTTATTTTTCATAAAGGTGGAACACTACAGCTCATTTTCCTTTACCTTTTACGATGAACAAAAGACATTTAACATTTCAGTACCCCAAAAAAATCCCAGAAAATATCACATCAATATCAACATCACATCTCGATACATATCACAAAACCACTCTGCTCCGGGACCTGTAAAGAATACAAACCTTAGGGTTATTCAAAGTGTGCGAGTGTCAAAATAAAAGGAAAAGAAACGAAAATAAAAGACACAAGACCAAAAGAAAAAAAAACCGAAAGACTTTGCCGCCAGGATACTAAGCCAAGGTTGGCGGTGTAAGATATTCATTCAAATGAGGTAAGGAGTGGAGCAGCATAAGAATAACCTGTCTTTAAAGATTAACATAACCCTCTGAGGTGTTATTATATTCCCCCAACCAAGTCAAGACTTCAGCAAGGCATGGAGGCAGCCCCCCCCCCCCCCCCCTCTCTCTCTCCCCCTCTCCGCCTCTCTCCTCGCTCTGTGTGAGTAACTGCATAAGTCCCTCAAATTTACTAGCACAATCATGAGTCTCCCGTTCACTCTGGAGAAGACGAATCGCTTTGCATTTTAAAAAGGTCAAACGCTCAGATCTCTGCCAGGAGGAACTGAGGGAAGAAATGATGTCTTTCTGTGGAAATATGCGCTTGCACAATACCGTTCCTTTCAAATACCTACAGTACAGTGAACAGAAGATTGGGGTGTGTGTGTGCGTGTGTTATCTGTGTGTGTGTGTGTGTGTGTGTGTGTGTGTGTGTGTTGTCCGCATGTGTGTGTATGTGTGTGTGTGTGTGTGTGTGTGTTGTCCATGTGTGTGTGCTAGCCTCTCACAACCGGAGTATTCATTTAATGAGCATATCAAATCATAACATGCGAGAAAAAAAAAAAGAATACTATATTTAATTGTATTGATTTCACACAATCTGTTTTGGTGGGTGATTGATTTATAGGGGAATAAAAAGTGTGCAAGGTATACATTTATAGACTAGATTGTACAGTAGGCCTAGTTGTCTATAGCTAATTTATTGTGTAGCATATAATTATGACTTATCAACACCATTTGCATTAAAGATTAGATCAAACAGAATGTTGCATTATTGTACAATGGAATAGCCTATCTGATACATTTATTAAACCAAAGTTAATCTTTATATATTAATGACATTATTTTATATATATATATATATGCATAACAGACCATAACCACATTTTAGTTACAACAAAAGTTCAATCAAATCTACAGAAAAAATCATACTATCTGCGGACTTGCAGACTACACGACACACCCACTTTACTACATGATTGTAGCAATTGACTCTTGCCACATGCCACTGAAATGGCTTTTCTGGGTTCCTCCGACACAAAGACACAGGCAGTTGATGAATAAACCGGTTTATTGTAAAGTTATTGTTTTGTAGGCAGAGCAGGTGGTACATGCTGACATGTCCGTACTCCTCCCTGAGTGTGTGTGTGGTGGTGGTGGCTGGTTTAACCTGTGGGCCTTGATTGGCCAATGCACCCAGCCCCAGAGTCTAATCAGTCTGACTTGGGACAGATGAGGCCGCTTAAACCAGCCACCGACAACACACACACACTCCACAATGACACACCCCTTTGCTCCACGACACACCCCCCGAGACCCCTGACTTCCTGGATTAGTATGAGGATGGCGCATGTTAACTGGCCGGAAGTACTGCAAGAAAAGAAAAAAGAAAAGTACTAATACCAAACTGTGAAAATACTCCACTATAATTAAAAGTCCTACATTCAAAACCTTACTTAAAGGCGCAGTAAGCTATATTTATTTGTTAAAATAGCTATGTGTTAAATAGCTCTATATTCCGACAGCCATCACTGATATGAGTGCTTGGTCAGTAACATGGGTCTCCCAGTCCCTCCACTCTGCAGTAAACAGAAATTATTTTCCAACTTTATCCAACCAGAACAGACTCCACAAAGAGGCAGTCCTCTTTGCGTGTTCAAGGGCAGGCAGTGGGATTTCAGTGTTGACTAAATTCTTCAAAATAAAAGTCCCCATAGCAATTCCATTGTAGAAGGTTTTTTGTGTTAAATATGAATGAGAAAACAAAAAAAAAAGAAACAAATCTATGGGAAAAGGTCCATACATAATAGGTACATAATATCATATTATATGTTATGTACATAATATCAATACATATTTGATATGAGACTTCTCCTTCAGTGAGACTTGGTTAGACAAACAGACCGGATCAAGCAAAAGGTAAAGAAAAAAAGTTTTATTTCTCTGTAGGGATCCTTTCCATAAAACACTTAAAACAATCTGAGCCTGTCAGTGGCAAAAACAGGCACTTTTAGAGGACATAAATTGACAAGCACAATTGCCCCAAAGGGTTACAATGCAGACGTTTCGCGGCTGCGTTCTCGCTCAATACTGGACCAATTTCAAACATTGTTGTCCGCATTAGTCAGTTAGATCCAAAATGATGGGATAATAGGGTCCAGGTTGAATAATCCTGAATTTTCCCTTTAATAGTCAATTACCGATCCCCGTGAGAATTTAGATATTTATCTAAAGTCTGATTTGTGAGACTAGCACACTAACGAATTTTGGTGGAAATAGTACACTGTTTTTTTTAATACTATGTGTAAATGATTTCGGACACACTGCATACTACTCTCGCCTACTACGCAGTACGCTAGTGAGGAGATTCGGATGCAGTCCATTATCTTGTTCCTATAGCAGGCGGCGCATACTCAAATGAATAATTAAAGAATA
>OOFB01010246.1:6423-17467 GCA_900323305.1 Trachyrincus murrayi | reverse complement strand
ACACACACACACACACCATCCTCAACTCCCACACCCGCTACGCACTAGAGGTACACACACACACACACACACACACACACACACACACACACTGATATGTTTCTTTGATACTGCTGGTTTTGAAAAGCAGAAACTAAAAAAAACTAAAAACCTGTCCCGATTCTTTCAAAGTAGATTTATTGGCAAGGCAAAAAGAAGTAGCCAAAAGGCACGTCTGACAAGCGGGGCCTGATAAGGAGTAATGTGAGCTCAGGAAGGTAAGTAATACGATGCCCAATGAGGCTGCAGAGGACGAGACCTCTTCTGGGAAAGTATACTGTAGCTAAAAGGGGTATCGATGCTTCTCAGACCAAGATGTTCTTAGATAGTAAAGACACTCAGGAAGCAGAAACACACGTGAATAGACATAAACGAGAGTGTGGATATATTTGATTCGCAAATAATAATCCAAAAAAGCCTTATATTGAAACAACAATGGATATCGACAATGACAATTGTCCTAAAAGAAATGTCCTTGATTGAAAACAGTCGTCATGCTAAGTGGCATGTCTCTTGTTTGTCTTGGATGTGCAGTAGTTGATGTACAAATACCAAAACGTTCACAGATAAGCAATCCGCACCAGTTGTGACGTGACAGCCGAGTCTCATTCATGATGTAATCAATCATTTACATGTTAAAATTTAAACCACTCAATGACCCACTTCTTCATCACGGCCTGTGTACTTCTAGATGAAGGATGAGCCCGGGAAAAGGCTTGAGACTTGACAGATAACGGATCCTTTCCATAGCTTTCTTCATTGAGGATACGGTATATCTTGTATAGAGACATATATCTGATTAAAACAACTGCAGGATGGAAACCATTTCCTTTATATATTGAGTTTTAACTACATTTATCAATACATAGATCCATCGCAATCTATCCATCCCTTGTGGTGTCTGCATTATGGAGATGCTCAGTTTGTAACATTGACAAACTGTGGCTTAGTTTAGTGGTCCGGTAAGTCATCGAATATTAAACAAAGAAACGGGAAACGAAAGGAGTAAAAGTAACACTTTGATATGCACATTGGTGATGCATGATGCATCCAAGGTCCTATTTCACAGTTTTTGCAGTATTTCACAATATGCCGAAACTCTACTTGCTTAATGACATGTATCTCAAATGACATGTATCACTGTATCACTGTAAGTTGCTTTGGATAAAACTGTCTTTCAATTGGCCCACAGCAGACACATTATGAGAGTCTTTAGCAATAGCATCAGGCCTTAGTTATAGGGACAACAACTCAGGGATTGTATCTTAGAAACACTGCAAATCTAACTTTGTAATATTGCTACTGAGATAAATATTTGAGGACACACCGAGTCTAGCCATGCTATCAGCCTTATCCGTTCCACAATGCAATATCATTGCTTTGAGGCTCACTATATAAAGAGGGGGGTAGAGAATGGAATTCTGGGTAATGTGGGAAAACAACACTGGGATAGATCCGTAAGACGCCCGAGTGTTGACACAAGTTGACACAAACAGCAAAGTACAATGTTACACATCAGCTAGTAAACCCCGGAATCAAATGCACCCCAATGTTAGCCGTTATATGATTATTAGCCTGTATAAATCCAGTACGATACAGCAGATACAGTTGGCTGAGTGTTGGACACTGATGTAGTGTCAGGTAGTGTCTGCCACCGGTGTCTCTGTCGGCTGGAACTGTACTCTACACACTGTTGGCACTTGGCGTGGTGGCCATCACACCACTGATGCAAGGGGCTTTTCTCCGATGCGTTAAATAATTAATTTTTGTTTGTGTATCCGGGATGCCAGGGAGTTGCGCATATGCTAACACTGCCAAGGCGTGTGCCCTTGGATGAAACTAACTTTGCAGAGGAGAAATGATCACTGTGGTGCCATTGCAGAGGACATACGCTTGTCGAGGGTTCATATTTTTGATCCAATATACTAAATTCCTCAATGGCTCCATGTCTTTAAATAGAAGTAAAGTTCTTCTCTACATTTTTGCGATAATCAAAGTCCCCAATTAACCTCGGGACACACTCCTGGTTTCTTGGTAGTGAATGTGCTCCAACCGCAGGTGTGTATTCTCTTAATTGTATCACTTCTCCTGGGTTTATATCCTGCACGGCCCCCCAAATGTTACACTTAATACCCCCAATTACAAACCGTTGTCTGAAATATTGCCTTGTCTAGCATAGGCTACGGCAGATAGCCTTTGATTCCGTAGACTTCCATCGTTATTCCGGAAGCTTGTTAAAAACCACAGAGCAGGCCGTTGCTATTATTCACAGAATTACCTTTTTAAAAGATTAGATCATAAGACTGGTCATATTTTGTTCCATCTGTGTAGCAGGACAGCGATGCAGAGGAAAAGTAAACTAATGAAGTCAGCTCCAGTGTGTGTGCACAATACATACGTACATCCACGGTACAGGCGAATCTGCCTTGCTGTCACTTAACACAGATGTTGGTTGAAAATGGCCCAGTGAATCATCCAAGATGGAATTGTGCAGACCAAGCAAAAGGAACCACTCCGTGCCGTCCATGTTGCTCACATGCTCCTGGACAACAATAGAACTGTACAGCAAGACTGTACATGCTGTACTATGCAATTAATTATATTCCTGGGAGACTCGTATCCAGCAGTCCTACCCTACTATTTTATAGCAGAGCTTCTGGGGGGAGACGGCACAGTCTGGGCCGGAAACCAAACACTGCAAGGGGGCAGAGTCACACCCTGTTTCCTGTTTTGTTACGGAGATATTCTACCGAAGAAAACTTTCAGCTTTCAGAAGGGGATTTTTAACACGTGTATTTCTACAGTGGCCAGTCTACACGGTGTCCATTTGAAACCTTTACAGACACTTTTTTATTGTTCACTGCTGCTGAGTTTATGTTCGCCTATTACGTGCTCACAGATCCCCGCCTCCAGCAACATGCTCGAAACAAATATGACACGAAAGAAAGCGAAACGCCCCATTCAACCAGATTTGAGCTTGTCAACTTTAGACTTCAGACTTTAGATATTAATCTAAAGTCTGATTTGTGAGACTAGATTCCTGGAGACCTGGAGTCTCATTAATCCAGCAGTAGACATTGTAATGGTGATTAATTAGCATAAATAACACACTAGTTTATTAAACAGTTGGAAATGCTGTTGACATCTGCCCTGGAGGTAGTTATTGGAATCTACCATCCCCCATCCGCAAATTGTGAGGCCCTGGAAGAAATTGCCGAATTAATATCCTCCCATGTTAGTTCTGAGCTAGTTATTTTGGGTGATTTGAATTTAGATTGGCTCTCAAAAAACTCTGCCAGACTACAAGAACTGTTCTTGGAGCTTAATCTACATCAGTTGATTTCTAGTCCTACACGACCAAATACATCCAATCCTTTTGAATCAACCATGATAGAGCTTATATTAACAAACAATTCACTTAAGTACCCCACGAGGGCAGTTTTTGCTCAAGAGATCACCGTCCATTGCCTAATTGTATGTATTAGAAATACTCAAAACCTCAGAACTAACACCAATCCCTGCCACGTAAATAAAACATTTAATGAGCATAATTTTTTCAATGATTTGTACCACTCTGACCTTAAACATTTTTAAAACATTTCCAACGCCGACCTAGCTTTTAATCATTTTTACACAATATTTAACAACGTACTTAATAGACATGCTCACTATAAAACACTGTTCTAATTCTTGGTTTTCCCCAAACATTTCCAAAAGCTCTTATTGTCAGAGATGGAGCTTGGAAGACGGCCAAAACTACCAATCATCTGACTGACTGGCAGAGTTTCAGGCACCAACGGAATAACTGTCTCAGACTTCAAATCTGACTTCTACTTGTCCTCGCTTGCAAACACCTCTGGCAATGCATCTGAGTTTTGGAAAATGATCAAATCCTTGAAAAATAACTCCCCTGCCTCGCTCCCACCTAAAATCTGTTTTGAAAACCAAATCATAATCAACAAATCAAATATGTGTGAGGCTTTTAATCATGATTTCATTTCATCTGGCAATATGTTTAACAAACAGTTCACTACTACTACCTTAAGTACTGGTTCACCGTCTGCAGGTTCTTCACCAAATATTTTCCACTCTGGCAATACATTTTCTTTTACGTCAATAAACCGAGGTGAGGTATACCGTCAACTGGTCAGTTGAAACCCTGACAAATCTAAGTCTGAAGATAATTTTGATCCTTCACTCCTTTGCCTCAGCACCACCTCAGCAGCACCACCTCTAGCTCACATTTTTTACTTAAAGCTCATAATTTGCATCAGGTAAAATTCCCAAAATCTGGAAGTCTGCACAGGTTATCCCATTCCATAAAGGTGGTGATCCTAGTGACTTAAATAACTGCCGTCCAATCTCAAAATTGTCCTGCCTAGCAAAAACCCTGGAGTCCCTAGTAAACTCTCAGCTGAGACTGTTTCTAGAGTCAAAAAACATATTACAGCTGGAGCTGGTCAGGTTTTAGATCAAGTCTTAGCACAATAACACAGCTGCGCTATGTGTACTTAATATTATCGAAGTCTTGGACAATCATCAACACTGTGCTGTGCATTGGAATGTACATTTTTATGCAGATGGCACTATTTTATATGCCACTGGCTCTTTCCTTAATCTGGCCATTGCAAATCTACAGTCTGCTTTTGATACATTTCAGATCTCTCTCATCAAACAGAAGCTTGTTTTAAATTCTGGCAAAACTAAATGTATGCTATTCTCTAGGTCACCTAAGAGTATTCAGCCTACTGCCCATATCCAAACCCTTCAACGGGATCCACCCCAACCGGGTGAAAAACAACTCGCAGGATAAAGGACACGAGCGCCCAGACGCGAGACGAAATGCCCACAAAGGCGTTATTATTCGTTCGTTCATATAATTATAATAGGCCTACAAGTGTTGACTTGTCTCTCAAACGAATATGTCTCTCAAATTTTACAATATAGCCTATGAAAATAAACTATTTGTGTGTGTTCTTGTGTCGGACACACATCGCCATACGCAGTACGAGTAAAGTTGTCAACTGCGTGATTGGTTATTGTATTGTATATGTGCATGCTTCTCCCTCCACCTTAAAGCTTCTTGACGCACAGTGTGTATCACAGTGCTTCATCACAGGTGATACGTTTCTCACTCACCGTTGCATCTTATAGAAGAGATGGGATGAGTCCTCGTTAACCAACAGAAGGGAGCAGCGTTGTATGTTGTTTATTCATAAGGTTACCTCTGCTCTCTGGTTACGTTTAAATACAGTGCTTACAAGGTCAGGTCACAGGACTTTTTAACATCAGCTGCACCTTTTGTTCACGCTGGACTTGGAACAAGTGGGTTCAAATACTATGCTGCATACAAATGGAATGAGCTCCAAAAAAAAGTGACATTCTCTTATTTCACACAAAAGGTTGTACTTATGTATTTGCAATTGGCACTCGAAAATGCTTTTCGTAATGGTGAAACTGCATGATGCGTGTCTGCAAATGATCTGTGCGACCTGTCTATGCTTAAACTGTATATGTAAACAGGTCTCTCTTGATAAAGAGACCGGTTTAAATAAAAGATTAACCAAATAAAGAAATAGCACCTGATGTTTGCAGTGTTGCAATGGCTGCACTGTAGCGTAATGAATGTCGTAGCCTATGCACACCAAATAGGTCCTCGCAGAGTTGATAGGACATTTACACAAGTGTGCTTCATATACTCTTCTCTAATTCCCCCTGCTCAGGCCCTAGAGTACCTGTTCAAGTTCATCGTCCAGTCTCGGATCCTGTACTCCCGGGCGACCTGCGGCATGGAGGAGGAGCAGTTCCGGGCAAACATCCAGGGGCTATTCCAGTCCATCCGCTTTGTGCTGAGCCTGGACAGTCGCAGCTCGGAGACCCTGGTCTTCACGCAGGTCAGGTGGTTCCCGGTGAAGAGAGTCTCAATGGACCATCTTGTCTGTCAGAAAGCATGTTCTGCTTGCTCGGCAACCCCGTTTTATTTTTGTAATTTCTTTGGGTTATGTAAATGTGTGCACACGTTTGTTGTTTGTTCGTCTGTTTCGCTGTTTCATTTCAGATCTTTGGTTATGCATGTTTGTCCATTTTTGTTTTATTGTGTTCATTTTGTGTCACCAATTTTCCCCACTGTTGCCCCACCCTTGGCTTGCTCTTGGACAGTTCAGGGGTGTGGTGAGCTGCATGCCTTCTCTGTGGTCATATTCCAGCGCTGTCTTCTGTCTCAGTAAGTCACAGCGCCCCCTGTGTTCATTCAGCTCTGGTGCAGCAGCAGGCTGTGCTTCAACCCAACCTGATGACATTGAGAAAACTGTGGCCTCGGTCACCTGCCTCTGTTGTTTTGATGTTGAAATTGATTATCAGCGGAGGTTGAAGGATTTGTATTTTTGTTCATTTATATTCCCACCTAAGACCTGTCAGAGTTGTTTTACTTGCATTATGAATTAAACATATTTTTTGTATCCATGTAACCATTTGGAAAAAATGCTAATTTAATGCTAATGCTAAATATCAGCTCTAGCACACATCATAAAGAGCACACCTAATGGAGATCGTTCCTCCTTCCTCTTTGCCTTCACAGGCGGCACTGTTAAACAGTTTCCCGGATATATTCGACGAACTGCTCCAGATGTTCACCGTGCAAGAGGTGGCTGAGTACGTGCGGGGCACCCTGGGAAGCATGCCCAGCACGGTGGACATCGGCCAGTCCATGGACGTGGTCAAACTACAGTCCATCGCCCGCACCGTCGAGAGTCGACTCTTCTACTTCCCCGGTGAGACTGGTGATTGGCTGAACTCAATCACCTTCATTGTATCTACAGGCATAATCCAAGGCAAAACACTGCAAAATCAACTTCTAACATATAGTGTTTGTATTTTAGTGTTGGGTCCTCTTCTCAGTCAAATTCATATATACCTTGTATGTCACCGTGTATCTCTCCTCCATCTTGTCGATGAAAGTATTTACATCTATGTTCATATCCCAAGATACACATTTGAAAATCCAACATATGTTCTCTAATCTATATTCTGTTGTACTTAAACATTATGCATACATTATGAATATATATTTGTGTTGTCATCTTGTAATCTCGCCCATCCTGTCAATCAAATACATTTTTTATTTGATATTCGTATACCGAGACAAATATCTTTTCATAAATACTACTCTGTTGTTATCTATCTACTGTTGCTTCAAAATGATCCTACCTCTCTATTCATACATCGAGGCAAAATATTTCCAAATGTCCTCCAAGTCTGTTTCCTCCTACTTAAACGTTCTCGTGTCTCCTCCGTCTCCTCCGTCTCCTCCTCCACCCCTCAGAGTCTCGCAGCATCCTGCTGCCGGTGGTGCTGCATCACATCCACCTCCACCTGCGCCAGCAGAGGGAGCTGCTGATCTGTTCCGGGATCCTTGCAAGCATCTTCTCCATCATCAAGACCAGCTCCATGGTGCGACCACAACGTGCCTGCTCAGCGCACACACACACACACACACGCACACGCGCACACGCACACGCACACACACGGTTGTCTTTTTAATCACGCAAAAATATTGTGTTTTGCTTCGCAGCGATGTCCTTGTGCTTCCTCAGTCCTGTGATATTGCTGTTTATCTGAGAATTGCAGACTGCACACACCACCCCCCCCCCTGTATTGACATAGCTGTGTATAAGAAATGACAAAAACTCAAAAACAAATCTAATGTAAAATTCATGTGTCCTTTTGAAAGACCCCGTCGCTCATGCCAGAGCTGCCTTGGCTTGTTAACCGCGTTGTATCGGCGGTTTAAATAGGCAATTAAGCAGCATGTGTCTTGGTATCAATTATTCATACAATCTTTTTCCTCCCGGCCCTCTTCTTCCCTCTTCTTCTCCTTCTCCTTCTTCCTCTCTCTTCTTCTGTTGTATTGGTTCTCTCTCAGGAGTCTTCGGTTCAGGAGGAGGTGGAGATGATGGTGGAGAGTCTTCTGGATGTGCTGCTGCAGACGCTGCTGTCCATCATGAGCAAGTCCCAGGCCGTGGAGACCTCCAGGGGACAGAGATGCCCTCAGTGCACAGCTGAGATCACGGTTAGACCCCCCCCCCCCCCAAAGAAAAAAACTAAACACACCCATAAAAGAGCAAATGATAACCTATTTTCACCTGACGTTTTTATCCGGCACGTCTTACAGTGATTCTTTTTTTCTCGATGCATGTCATTAATGACCAGGTAGAAGTTATGCCTACAGGTAGACTGTAGACATCGGGGTTCGAACCCAGAACCTTAAACACCCTGACCACTAGACTATCCTGGCCTCTGATTATTTGTATGTATGTGTGTGTGTGTGTGTTGTCTTATTCATCTACTGTGGTGCAGGGGGAATACGTATCCTGCCTGCTCTCGCTGCTCAAGCAGATGTCGGAGCTCCACTTTCACCACCTGCTCAACAACTTCCACAGCAACGAGGAGCTGAAGGTGGGAGGCCGCTGCATCCGCCCACATAGAAATAAATACAATTGAAGAATCTACAACTCGGCTGAATGTGTATGCATGTCTATCCCCCGCCAGGAGTTCCTGCTGAAGATCTTCTGTGTGTTTCGAAATCTGATGAAACTGACCATCTTCCCACGAGACTGGAGTGTAATGAGACTCCTCACAAGCCAGTAAGTCTGGTTTTTTTTTTTTTTACTTAAAGGTGATTTCTTTGTATAAATTCAGCAGTTACCTTGCTTTCAGAGCTGATGAGGCTACAGCTAACTGTTGGTGTGTGTTTTGTGCAGTATTATCCTGGTCACCACACAGTTCCTGTCCCCGGCGCTGCACAAGAACTTCTCTGAGGCCGATTTTGATTTCAAGGTGTGTGTGTGTGTGTGTGTGTGTGTGTGTGTGTGTGTGTGAGAAAGAGAGAGAGAGAGTACCTGAGTAAACTAGTATTCAATTAATATTAATATAAATATTGCAAAATGAATTTCCCGTCTGGGATTCATAGTTAACATTTATTTAACATCTATATATTCATATCAATGACCTCTGCATAGCCATTATTATATCTTTGTATAGATATATATTTGTTCAATTGCTATGCTTTTACATGTCGTCATTTAGCAGATGCTTTTATCCACAGTGAATCACAAGTGAGGCTGACACAGCTTTTCTTTATCTTCTTTATCTTCTTCTTCTTTATCTTTTTCTTTATTCTTTATCTTTTTCTTTTTATCTTTGTGTGTGTGTGGTGTTGTCCAGGTGTGGAACTCCTTCTTCAGCCTCACCGTGCTGTACATCAACCAGCCCAGCCTGCAGCTGGAACCCCTCTCCCAGGCCAAGAGGAAGAAGATCCTGGACAAGTAATAATAAGGATAATAATAAGGATGATAATAATAATAATAATAATACTATTATTATTATTATTATTATTATTAACAATAGTAATACAATAGTAATGATGATAATAATAATAATAATACAAAAGAAAGAAAGAAAATAATGACTTTTTTAGTTTTACTTCATTTTGTCAATGTTGTATTTATCTATCTTTGTAATTCTTGCCTCTGTAGGTATGGAGATATGAGAGTGATGATGGCCTATGAGCTCTTCAGCATGTGGCAGAAACTGGGTGAGAATGTGATCCATTTGGCTTCTCATAAACACAGTCTTTTATTCTTCTATTATCTTGTTTGCTGGAAATCCCCATCATATTTGTATCTCCCCCCCGCAGGTGAGAACAAGCCCCACTTCATCCCAGGGATGATGGGGCCGTTCCTGGGAGTCACGCTGGTGCCGCAGACCGAGGTGAGGAACATCATGATTCCAATCTTCCACGACATGATGGATTGGGAGCAGAGGAAGAACGGCAACTTCAAACAGGTCAGCGCTACTTTAGATTTCATATTGAACATTTCCATCTTGTGCCCTGGACAGGTTTGACACATAGGTCACACACGGATACAGTTGATACAATATCACCCGCTGTGTGTGTGTGTGTGTGGAGGTGTGTGTGTGTGTGTGAGTGGGTTTACGCATGTGCATACATGTGTGCCTATGTATGTGTGTGCATTTGTGTGGGCTTCTATTTGTGTGTGTGTTTGTGTGTGTGTGTCTGCGTGCGTCCCAGGAACTACTTTACAAGGGACTCAAATATTCCTTCAGCCCGTTGTTGTCTGTGTTTCCACCAAACCCGCGAAGATTAGGCAAATTAGTCCGCTGAAAAGCAATGGCTGTTAGTGTTGTCGCGGTTACTGCCAGACACAATTGGAATGAGAATATTTAACATTTTATCAGAATATATACCATTATATAAATGTGTTTATTAAATTGCGGGTAGGGCTGGTCCCAAATATTCAAATAACCCAATTATCCTTCGTTAGTTTTGTATTGGGATATTAGAACACTATTCCAATACTTTTAGAAGGGTTTTAATAATGAACGTATTTAGCAGCTATTTCAATGTTTAAACGAGGCCAAAAGATACCAAAAAGCTCTACCTGCTAATAATAACGGCTTGGTAATTTAATAAACATGAAGAGAACAGGGAGCGATCTTTTTTCCTTTTACCACGATGTTCAAACCACCTTATTTGTAGGCTCCTCTCATACTACAGAAGCCGTCTTCGGAAACTTTTAGGCTGCACTGAAGCTCTGCCGTAATCGAGTCGGATTTGGACCATGACGTCCACGCAGCAATCCTACTTTTGGAAAGTACTACCCCCTGAACAGGAACTTTTTCGGGGGTAAACTAAATTAGACCCTGGTCCCTGCAGTCGCAGCAAGTTCCTAGTTCCTCCGCAAAGTTCCTGCGGTGGAAACATGGCTTTTGTGTGAGTGTGTGTCTAACACCAGTGTGTGTGTGTGTGTGTGTGTGTGTGTGTGTGTGTGTGTTTGTGTCTATGAGTTTATGTGTCTAACGCCGGTGTGTGTGTGTGTTTGTGTCTATGAGTTTGTGTGTCTAACGCCGGTGTGTGTGTGTCTTTGTGTCTATGAGTTTGTGTGTCTAACGCCGGTGTGTGTGTGTGTGTGTGTGTCTGTGTGTG
>OOFB01010240.1:6014-19132 GCA_900323305.1 Trachyrincus murrayi | reverse complement strand
TACCTCAAAGATGGGAACTGCAGCGAGTGTGTGAAGGACTGCAACATGTATGTACTCACGTCGTTCTCTCCAGTCTCTCTCTCTCTCTCTCTCTCTCTCTCTCTCTCTCTCTCTCTCTCTCTCCCTCTCTCTCTCTCTCTCTCTCGCTCTCTCACTGTTGTGCTTTCCACCTCCGCTCAGCAACACATCACTAGAGGACCGGTTGAAACTAGTTTGACACGGCTGGGACTACAAGGCTAAAACGGTAGCCTGAAAGCTGCAGTTTAAGAGACAGGGAAACTGCACTATGAGGAGTCGGTCCAGACGTTGTCTGTGTGGATGCTTGGAGTGCATGAGCTCAGCGGTGTGTGAAGACTGGATGCGTGTCGAGTATCGACGGCCTCACAGCATGCCAGAACATTAGATGGCTAATGGACGCTGGTGGAGTCAGGGCTCCATCGCTGCACGGATCATGTGCACACACACACACACACACACACACACACACACACACACAGGCATGTACACATGCATGGATGCACACGTACAGACAGGCACGCACACACGCGCACACACACACACACACACACACAGCTACCTAACCCACACTGATGTTGACTCAGAGGCTAAATGCATACAATCTCAGAAAAATACAATATTTCTGCAAGAGCTAAACAACAATATGTGGTTACTGTGCAGAACCAGTTGCAACTCTGTCTCCCTCTTTATATCTTTCTTTATATCTCTGTTTCTCGATCGCTCTCTCTCTCTCTCGCTTTCTCTCTGTCTTTGTCTCTCTCTCTGTGTCTCTCTCTCTCTCTTTCTCATCTCATCTTCTCTCTCTTCAGTCCATTAACTCTAACACCAGATTAGTAATGTCCCGTGTCCCTTTCATAAAGTGCTACTCTGTCTCTTCACTCTCACAGCGCTCCTCTGCTAGCATGACGCTCTGTCGCTGTATGCAGACATTGATGTATGCATGTCTTCTGTGGGCGTGTATTGTATTTGCTGCGTGTTTAAATGTGTGTGTGTGTGTGTGTGTGTGTGTGTGTGTGTGTGTGTGTGTGTGTGTTTGGGGAGCATAGGGGCGGCGGTCATGTAATTAATATGTTGCGGCAAATAATGTGTGAGCAAAGCAGGTGAACATAATAATCTTTACTTTTAATATCACAATTTGTTTGAACGTATACACACACACACACACACACACACACGTACATTTTATGTCGTGTGCATATGAGGTCTTTTTTCTACCCATAATGCTTTGCGGCCACTATCTTGTAGCATTAGCCTTCCTCCCAATGGAATGGGAGGGGGTGCACATGCACACTTAGCCGTAGCACCCGTTGCTAAAGCTAAGTCTGCATGTTGCCTCATTGTGTTTGCATTTGCAGTCTGGTCCTTCATGTTGCTTTGAAACTGCAATCGTTCTTCAGCCAATTTCAGCTCAAACAGAGCACATTACAAATGAGGGCAGTCACACACACACACACACACACACAACACAGTTTAGTAGAACATATGAACACACAGAGATATGCTTACACTCCCTACACACATAAATATGCACATGCATATGTATTATCCACATACATTTGCACCCAACCCACCCACACACACACACACACACACACATTAATATTCATGCACACATGTTTGCACACACATGCCAACACACTTAGTTTCTTGCGCTCACACACATGCACACACACACACACACACACACACACCACACACACCACACACACACACACACACACACGTGTACTACAACCATACACAGCCATTCCCCTGTGTGTGTCCCTCAGTCACCAATAGTCTCTCGCGGCCGCTCTCCCCCAAAGAGGTCTTTTAAAGATGTCCCCATTACTCCCTAATGGCCTTTTCATCTGCAGGGGGGAGGGGAGGGACGCAGCAGGCAGAGAGAAAGAGAGAGTGAAATATCATTTTATATGATGTTGCTGGACCGGACGTCCCCACCTGTGTACAAGGTGAGCTCTTTAGAGAGCGGCCGGGTGACTGTGTCACGAAGCCACCGCCGTGATCCCTATGTTCAGCTCTACTGGTCCGTTGTGGACACGCACCAGTTCAGGCTCTCTCTCTCTCTCGCTCTCTCTCTTCTTTCTCTTTCTCTCTTTCTCTTTCTCTCTCTCTCTCTCGCTCTCTATATATATATATATATATATATATATATATATATATATATATTTCTATATCTAGCTGTCTCTCTCTATCTATCTCTCTATCTCTCTCTCTCTCTCTCTCTCTCTCTCTCTCTCTCTCTCTGTCTCTCTGTCCGTCTCTCTTGCTGTGCCTTACCCCATTGTTTGTTCTCTGTTATCCACTACTGTCTCCTGGTGTTCCTGTCCATCACGCAGGCTGTTTCTGAGCACAGATTGTTTTTCCTCTTGAAAATGCAATTGATTTTCTTTGGTAGTTGTTTTTGTTTGTTGGGTATTTTCTTCCTTGCTGGCTTACATAAGAGTCGTCTGATTCATTTTCAGTGTGATTCATTCATGAATGTGTTTTATTCAAAACGCTCAACTCCTGTTTTCAATGCAGATGAGGTGGAGATGTCCAATTTAATTAGAGTAAAGATCTAAATCTATGCAATTATGGAATTGGCCTTTAATTGAAGACATTCAATTAATTCAATTCATTTAAAGACATTTTGTGTAGATATGAATCTACCCAATGTTGATGAATTGCATTTTTCCTTTTTTGTTTTTACTGGCCATCACATAAAAAACAATGAATGAGTCAGATTAGCCTCAATATTAATGAATGCACACAGAGGGATTCACAAATGTATTTCAGGATTTATATATAAATGCACACAAAAATATTTATCGGATGTTGAACCTGCATTTACAAAACAAAATTAAAATACGTTTGTGAATCCTGTGTGCGTTGATTAATATTGACTGAGCTGACTGAGAATACATGCAAATAGCTAATCAAACCACTTATCCACATCACAATTGAAATGATGGAAAGTAGCGTCATGAAAAACAAAAAGTGTTAATATAATTAGCATATTTAATTAAACATGAAATGAAAAACAAGAGAAATAATAAGAACCAATAAGAAATGAGAAATAAGCTAAATATCTTATTTGTTTTTGCTCTTTACTTGTTTCCTTAGGAAGGAGTTGTAAAGTAGTCCTATAAAGAGGGCGGGTGAGGAAGGTTAAACACAGAGAGATGAGAGAGAGATGACGGCAGAATGGACACGTGTAGAAGAGGAGAGAGGACGAGAAGTGAAGGTTAGGCCGCAGAGGAGAGGGAGAAACCATAAAACAGAAGGAGAGGGGTGCTGTGATGGGCTAGTATCTGGGACGTTCGTATCCTGAAGCCCTTTAAAGCCGCAAAGTGAAATGTGGAAGTGAGACACAGAGAGTACAGGTGTGACCCCCACCCCGGGGGATGGGGGTGAGGAGCTCAGCAGACATGGCAGTTAACAGGGTTAGGGGGGTGGGGAGCGGGTGGTCTCCAGGCCTGACTGATTCATACGGGAGGTGGTGAGGGGTGGAGACAGGTCCGATGGTCTGGGAGGGGGGTACACTCATGAGTCAAGCAACTCGCCAGCCAAACACCCGAAAGCGTCAAAGAGCTTTTAGCAGGCAAGTCAGGCGTTGAGAGATGAACGATATGCAGGGTGAGAGAGAGACATGAAGGGAGAGAAAGAAAGAGAGAGAGAGAGATGAAAAACAAAAGCCGATGGGGATGTGGATCTAACAGGTCCAGCCATGCAGGCAGGTAAACATGCCGGCGCCATAAAACAGGACCCTAAAAGACTTTGAAAAGCCTTTCCTGGCAGGTACGACCCCCAGAGAGCCACGCCGTGTCCTCAGATAACACCTGTGCAGGAGATGCCCTGCGGCACAGCCAGATGATGTGCATGAGAAACAGCCACAGAGAGGGCTGACAGAAACGGGTGAGGAGCGGGGAGGGAAAGGTGGGAAAGAGAATGAAATGACGGCGGTGCAGACTAGAGCTCTCCCCCCCCCGCCGCCCGGCTTGTGTCTTGCCCTAACTCTCCCCCCGCCGCCTGGCGCCTGGCTTGTGTCCTGCCCTAACTCCCCCCCCGTGGCGCCCGGCTTGTGTCCTGCCCTAACTCTCCCCCCCCACCCGGCTTGTGTCCTGCCCTACCTCTCCAAGCCGTCGCCTACAAATCAAACCAGGGGAAAAGTGACTTGACATCGCCATTACTTTCACTGGACACCTTTTTCACCCGCTAAAGGCAGACATAAAATATCAGTGCATGCTGTTGTAAAGTGCTGCTTTACATCCGTCAGGTGGGAGGTGCTGTTTCTTTCTTTTCTTTTTTAAAATAAAAATGTCAGCCAGGACTTCACAAAGAAAGTCGACAGAATAACTATTAAGTAAGCCGGCATGGGAGGGATTCAGAGAATACAGTCGATACTTATAAATAAATATGGAGAGAGGGAAAACGTGGAACTAAAGCGTGAGTATAGATTTCCATCGATACTCAATAATCCTCAGATAGGTAAATGATCAGGTCTCTCTTCCCTCCCTGTCTTCCTCATCTTAGTATAAGGGAGGAAGGAGGAAGGAAGCAATGAAAGAAGGGAGTAAAGAACAAAGGAAGGACGGAGGTAAGGAAGGAGGTACGGACAGAAGGAAGGGAGGAATGAAATAAGGATAGTACAATATCACGTTCTGGGTATTCTGGGTAGTCTGGGTATTCTGGGTAGTCTGGGTAGTCTGGGTATTCTGGGTAGTCTGGGTATTCTGGGTGTTCTGGGTGTTCTGGGTAGTCTGGGTATTCTGGGTAGTCTGGGTATTCTGGGTATTCTGGGTACTACCTTTAAGACATTCAGTACTGAGGTGCCTGGGGCATGGACACACGTTGCCAGAGGTGAGAACAGATGGATTAGTTTCAGGGTTTAACAAAGGTTATGATAATAGTAAAGCTGCAACACCACCAATAATTCAGTATCATTATGAACAAATTGGGCTGAAACTGTAATTGTTTTATGGTTATAGCTTTGCATGAACAAAGTGATGAGCCAAAAGCCTAAAAGCCGGAACTAAGAAATCACATCCCACACTTTCCACACATGTTGGGGAAAGTCAGAATTAAAAGTGGACAACAAAACATGGGAGGTCCCTGGTCTCGTCTGGAGAGGCCTTTCCCTAGACAAGAACAAGAGAGGGAACAGGGAAACAGAGCAGATGTGAGAGAGATGTTTTCGAGATGGTGCACAAGAGAGAGATAGCAGGAGGTGGTGGAGGAGAGACTGGATGCCTGGCCACCCCACCTGACAGCTACCAGCTTGCTCACCAGCCAGCACCTCATCACCATGGACAATACTCATTTTAAATTGTACTTAAAATGTTTGCTTGTAGTAGTACTATGCATGTCAATTATGGCACCCATTACACTCCTAACCATCCCTGGAAGGAGGGATGGTTAGGTTCCTTCTCAAGGGCCAGGGTTAGGGGGTGTCATAAATATATGGCCTGTGAAGCCCTTTGAGACTGTAACTGTGATTAAGGGCTGTACAAATACAATTGACTTGACTTGACTTGAGAGAGCCCTGGATGGGGATGACTCTTTGAGCACAGACTTGTTTTCGCTGAGTCAGGGGCACCTGCTGGTGAACTCCATGCACGCTGTTACTGCTGTCAGCCGCTATACTCCATTAGGCACCGCTCTCGCTCCGAGGCAGGCACATATAGATGTTAAAGGTAAACACAGGGAACACAATTCCTATGCAGCCGTCATGAACAAACCGACTGCATTATGTGGCAGAATACGATATCACCCCACCGCGTTAGGACAACTCTAAACTGAAATCCCTGAACTCTAATAACCCTATTAATCAACGTGGACCTGTCAGGACGGCTCGTTTCAGAGTGGTTTAAATGTAAATGTCGGAGGTTCATTTTACTCGAATGGCTGATGGGTTGAGTCGGGAAAGGTTGCACGTTCGCCGCGTGCTTTAAAAGCTGTCGTCCATCACACAATGAAGTGAGTTTCATTATGGATTACCGTTGTGATGGTGACGGAGGACACGTGTGGAGCGTGTTGCGCTGCGAGAGGTTGTCATGACGATGAGTGACACAAGATGGCTGGCGGCAATTATGGAGCGTATATTTTTGGAAATGATACAGAAACAATGGAACAGGAGATGGCATGTAGGGAAATATGTAGATATGTAGAAGTTAATGTAAAGGACTCTCATGTTGAATTGTCATAACTGGAACATGCCTTTATGCAGTATAGGCTAATATAGCGTGTTTCAAGAACCCTATTCAAAGGCTGCATATTGTCTGATAAAGTCACACATTTTAATGACATGAATTCATAGCGGCTTTATTATAAAAGTATGCATAAATGTCTCCATAAAAAGTATATAAAAGTATGTATAAAGTTTTTAAAAGTAGCCAGTTATACAAGAATGGCTTTTATTTATCGAGACAATTTGTAATGGAAGGCGTGTTTTAGTTGTACTTTTATCTGTAGACAGAATGTTTGTATGGATCTGGATGAAATATACAATATGTACAATTTGGTATTTCTTGTTTCAATATTTGAATGATGAAATAAAAACAATAGATATGCCATGTAAACTAATCTGTATAGGTAAACTCAAACATCATTTACCATGTCCCAGGTTAGGTTTACAGTATCTGAACTGTGCTTTCTCCAATCTTTTTCTATGTGCAACTGAACATTCAGGATTTTCCAAGTCTTGTTTAACATGTAAGGCTAACTTGAACATTCAGATTAGTGTGACAGGTCCCTATTCCCAAGAGGAAACAATGGGTTTGAACACTTGTTTTGTTACACAGTGGCTTGTGGCCAAATCGCATGTAATCGCATGTGTAGTGCAAAGTTGTATTTGAAGTTTACATTTCCTGGGGAAAGACGAAGCGACTGCTGGAACGAGACATTCTGCTAAATCATGTGATCTGATGTAAAGCACAACAACGTCATTGAATTGAGGTGATGTTTGAAGAGTTTTTTTTTACATTGCATTGTACACGTTGTGTTGCATTTCAACGGCAATCTAGTGAAAATATGAATAACATAAAAAGCCAAAACAAACAAACCTAATCCTGTTATTAAATTATAATTTGTACGATTCAGTATGGTTTCACTTGGAGGAGTCTTATTGAATGTGGCATAAGATACTCAGCTTAGTTTGGCATTCTTGTATTATTAAACGCAATAAAACTTAAGCATTATTATATTGAGGAGTAAAGAGCCTTGTTTAATCCAATTATAGCTTTAAATAGGCCAGACAGTGTGTGTGTGTGTGTGTGTGTGTGTGTGTGTGTGTGTGTGTAAGTTTATATTTGCAAGTGCATGTGTGCACATATGTATGTTTACAAGTGGTTGTGTGTGTTGGGTGACAGGTGCTTGTGTGTGTGTGGTGAACCAGTGCATTCTCCCAGATGAGGATCAGCTGTTTTCACTTGACTGTGAGGGTGCTTCAGCCACCGGGCCATGACCTGCTCAGCTCCATGCTCTGCAGCCTGGAGCACGTTCTTTGAACAAGAAGAGAGATGCACTCGAAAACCTCACTCTGATGGAGGATGAGTAATGCATTTGAATACATCATCTTCGAGTCCAGATAGGGCCGCTTCTAAATGTCATACAAGGTATGATATTTATAATTATGAAAAGGTGGTGGTGGGTGACTCCAGCAGCAAGGATATCCGAGATGTGTCTTCGGTTTAGCATCTGCTTTGTTTGTTTGTTTGTACAATACATTTGGCTCTAAGTTGACATGGTGGCATGTTAAATGTGGTGGGGACATAATGTTAGTTCAGAAAATTGAATACAAATTTTAAGTAAATAGTGAGATCTGACAGGCGCCAAACAATCCACAATGAAATGCATGTCATATTATAGGAATGTTAATCATTAGTGTGTGTTGTTGGTGGCTGGTTTAAGCAGCCTCACCTGGCCCGAGTCAGGCTGATTAGACTCTGGGCTGCTGGGTGAGGCTGCACACCTGTGGTACATTAAGTAATCAAGGCCCACAGGTTAAACCAGCCACCACCACACACACTCAGGAGGAGCGCTAGCATGTCACCACCTACCACCTGCTCTGCCTGCTTAAACCCTGCAATAAACAGGTTTCTATCATCAACTACCTGTGTCCTGGTGTTCGGAGGAGCCCTGAAAAGCCACTTTAGTGGCTGCTACAATTAGTAATACATAATATTAGTGATAATATTGAAATATTAACTCACAATCATGGTACTCTCTTCATCCGTCATGATGTACACTATACTCAGATCTCTGAATTACATTTTTGTAAAGCGTAGCTAAAACTTACCCCCATATAACCCTAACCCCATATTTTCATTAAACTAATACTTTTCACTACTTATCACTACACTGACTCACTACACTGAGTCAACTTCAGTGAAGGAAAATGTAATCGTTGATTAAGCATAAATTAGTTGAAAATGGAATTCAATACATTGTATCGCACGATCGATCGAATATGAACAAAGTTAAACGTTATTTGTGTTCAATGTTCTTAACCGTGTATATTTACATGGACCAAGAAGCGCTCAAGGAGACAAACGGTGGGATTTGGACCATTTTGCACAGATGTTAGCACAGTCTGTATTTGTGCGTAAACTATTCATCACCGAAGCACTCCCATAAGCCAGGCCGAAAGAGTGCTAAGTCAGCCTCGTCCAGGTCAACCTCAGTCTTTAGTCTTTTTTGCCGACTGAATGCTAAGCAAAGACAAGCAAACTCACCAGCTGGAAAAACAAACAGCTAAGGCTTGAAACAGACAACGTTTGCTGACTCGTAAATAGACAGGCAGGCATTAATCCCTATTAGGAAGCCGAGTGCAAAGCAAGCCTAAGAAGCAAAATAATCAGCCACCAGTAACATGTTGTTGGCCCTTTTAGTGCATTATTTAACATCTGCTAGCGCTGCTGACAAAGGCTTCTTTTTTGATTATGGCGATTCAGATTTCCTTTGTTTTGCAGGAAGTAGCGAGCGTAAGGTTTGAAGCTTGGTCCTTTTGATTAAAAATGGGGGTGGATACAAAGCGACACATTACTTCGAACACATTTGTAATTTAAGTGTGTGTGATTATTCTGCGTGCACATAAAACGTTTGTGCACAGCCCTGTGTGAGCCTCTCCGCTGATTGAGTGTGTGCTTTTATAGATGTTTGCATGGCATGAAAAGTTGCGGATGGTAATTTTGTGTTGTTGATTTTGACACAGTGCAATTATGATTGTAATTATAATTATAATTACATTATAATTACAAAGTTGATTTTGTACAGCAATCAGTTTTTTTTTAGAAAAGACTAGAACAGCATTCCTGGCTTTTTTGTTTGTGGTGTGATGATATGAACACATTGTACACAAACACGCACGCACACGCACGCACACACACACACACACACACACACTGTTGTAATTACAATATGATCAGCGATACTTGTATGGTAATGGTATATAGTGTCAGTCTATATAGGATCATAATGTAAAAGCTAACAAAAAGCTTGGATGCTAAATGCTGTGCGGTAAACACTGGAACACAGCATCACATCCATTAAATGACACATATGCATCCTGCTATCCCTTCACAAATACAAAGTATCCTCGCAAACAGATTTGCACGTCCACCCAGCTGTTATCTGAGCTGTGTGTGTGTTTGCTTTTGTCTGTTTTGTTGTGATTGCATGCATGTGCAGTGTGTGAGGAGGAGGAGAGAGAGAGAGAGAGAGGTTGGTCTGATATTGTCACACCCTGTGTACTGTTATGCTTGCATTGTCCAGGGAGACAGGCAGATCAATTCAGGATTTTTGAAAAATGTTTGTTCGGAATATTTCTCCTCTGCTGTAAAGCTGAACACAACATTACTAGCTGAGCTGCAGAGTGACACATGCACGCACACACACGCACACACATGCACACACATGCACACGCACACACACACTTTCTTGAACTGTGATTGGCCTCCATGTAGCAATGACAATAGCTGAACATTGGTTGGTTTACACAGAGGCCAAAGACCACCAGCCCCACCACCCCCTTAAAAAATCCTGATCAATCTGGTTAACGATGACAGTGGTAGTGACAACTGTGTCATTTTAATTTTCCCCTGAAATCCATCATCAGGTAGTTGCTTCACAACTCCCCCTCTATATCACACACACACGCACATGCATGCTGAGACCCACACGAGGAAGACTGACATGATGACTTCATTAGCTGTGTCAACTGACGAAGTGACTTCATAATCATTTTCTGTACCTGCAGTGTTAATCATTAACAACTACACTGTCCAAACTGTTAAATTCTTCTTCAGTTTTATTACCACACATAAAAATACATAAATCAGCGAATGACTTCATGCAGTAGTCGGGGCGTTTTGATACAAAGCTGTTTGTGTGCAAATAATGATTTGTATTTTGTAGTTGCTATAGTGACAGTAGTTGTTTACCAGGACAGTTTAATTCATTTGTTTTTTTCTCTTTAAAAATATTGTATTCTATATCGAAGAATGAACTGTCCTGTAAATTTATCGCAATGCTGACATTATTATTATAAACCATTGTTTTCTCTGATGTTACATTCAGTGTGATGTGGATCATCCAGATTTACAGACCATATGCCAGATCACAGTCACTTTAGATGAATAGAAACAGCAGAAGACCAGAAATCACCTTTGGTTCAGATACTCACAGATGGCTACAACAAATACACAGAGGGAGATGGATAAATTAACTAAATCATACGTTTCGCAAAGAAAGAGAGATAAGAAAGATAGCCGAAAATTCACGGAAAAAAGTAGTTATGATATTTTAAAATAAATCTCCTGAATAATTCTGTTTATATTCATGGTTTATGCTGTTTGGCCGAAGATAAAATCACTTCAGCAATGACAACAGTTGTAGACCAAGCTTAGAGCATGGTGTTAACACTTAGGGTTTGAATCCCACTGGGGGCCACCCATGCTAAGACGGTGTGCAGTCACACTATTGCAAGACTCTTTGGATAAAAGCATCCACCAAGAGCTCAGTTCGCTAACCATGTATGCGGTACACCTTGCAGTGACCCGGGTTTGATTCCGACCTGCGGTCCTATGCTCGACTCCTCTTCGTCTTCAACCCACTTCAGAATCAGAAATCTGTGATTGCCCATAGGACAACACATACAGGAATTTGTTTAGGCCAAGGTGCATAAACAAGACAGTCAACAGCAAACGTGAAATAAACCACAAAAATATACAAAGTGCAAAAGAATAAGACAACCGTGGAAGGAGTCAGTTAGGTGCAGCACTTCCCTGTCTCTCCAGCAAGGCACTAAAATCCATAAAAATAAAAAAATGTTTCCACCAAGTGGCATAAATGTACAATAGCTCCTTGTGATTGGATGAGGGTTGTCTCAAACCTTGTGTCTTACCTTATGCCCCCCCACCCCAGATATCCGCGGTATTGAGGACTTCCTGGACCACACGTCTCAGCAGGGGATGGACGTGTCCCTGCAGAAGGTGGAGTCCAACATCAACATGATGATCACCAGCCTGTTCAGGACCATGCGGGTGGAGGAGCTGCACCGCTACCGGGACACGCTGCGCCGGGCTGTGCTCTTCATGAGCCCCGCTACCGCCAAGGCCTTCATCACGGAGGTAGGACATGCTGCTGCTGCTGCACACGCACGCACGCACGCACACACACACACACACACACACACACACACACACACACACACACACACACACACACACACACACACACACACACACATGCAAAAGTGCACTCTCACAAACACACACGCACGCACCACACAGACACACACACACGCACACACACACACACACACACACACACACATGCAAAAGTACCCTCACACACACACACACACATGCAACACACACACACACACACACACACATATTCAGAGATAAGGTATTATTATTGCTGGACACGCACACACACACACACACACACCTAGGTGTTCACAAGTAAATTATCTTTTTCTTTCTTTTCTCCTTTCTCAATCTGCCTGTGTCCCTTCCTGTCGACTTGTTGTTCTGTGCATGTACGGGCAGCTTCTTGGACAATTCACAAGAAGCATTCGTTAACCCACCCTTGTCCTGAACTTCTGAATCCATAAATAACACCTGAATGCATGTTATTGTGGAGCTATCTGCCTTCATGTTGAGAAGTTACACACACAAAATAAGCAGAGGTGACAGCAATCTCAGTTCATGTGTTCAGGAATACAGCCCTAGCCAATTTTATGAATACATATGCAGTATGTACTATGTGCCTTGTTCCAGGAAATATTTAATTCATATCATAGGTCAAGTATTAATATTTGAACTATAGTGGCGTATTGGTGCGATATTTAAAGCACTCACTGCTCGTTGGTATACGTAGATGAAGCCTTACATGTAATCCATTGTGCGGGTCCAACAGATTCTCTGTGCCTACATGTATTAATTAAGTGCTCGGTTATTGCCCGTGGCCTTTGGAGCTGAATCAAGCTGAATTTCTCTCCCAATTAAGCAGATCAATTGAAATCAGTAATTACTTATTTTCCTGCCGCCATGCCTTATTCATGAGGCCGTGAACATGACACACATGGGCATTTACATTATAAATGGGGACATATTCTTCACATCTCCCTGTATGCTAATGGTCTCTCTGTCTCCCCCCATCTCTCGGTCCTTCCTGCATAGTTCTTCCACAATTTGTTGCTTGTTGCGGAAGTAGACAATGAGCTACTTCTTGGCTTCTTGCAGGTAAACGATATGGAGCTTCGTGGTTGAGAGTAAGAGGCTGCAGCCTCGGTTATGAATTTATAATGTGCAGCAGTAGGATGCCGCTTAATCCCATGTGTCGTGTTCTCGTCTCACGTTAATTAAAAGTGACCTCAGAAAGAGCATTCACAATCTCATTTGGTTGGAGGCATGACAGAAAAGGGGTTAAGACACACACACATACATTGTGTGTGTGTGTGTGTGTGTGTGTGTGTGTGTGTGTGTGTGTGTGTGTGTGTGTGTGTGTGTGTGTGTGTGTGTGTGTGTCGTGGCTGTGTGTTTGTGTGTGCGTGTGTGTGCACACACCTCAATGCAGGACAGCATAAGACAACATCCTAGGCCTCTACATGCCTG
>OOFB01010236.1:2229-15149 GCA_900323305.1 Trachyrincus murrayi | reverse complement strand
TCCTTAATGGTTGTTTTTTTGTCTTTGGACCTCATGCTGTTCTGAATAACAGAAGGATTTAGGATAGGAGGCACCAACACACACACATGCAGAGCACAACAACGTTAAAACACACAGTCACACGCACCAACACACACACACACACACAGATAACAACAGTAAAAACACACACGCCAACATTAACACACAAACACACTCGGCCCAGCTGTTCAGTTTTCTCTCACAGCGGGTATTTATCAGTTAGCAAATGTCATCCACAGACACACACACATACACACACATACACACACAGACATACGCACGCACGCACGCACACACACACACACACACACACACACACACACACACACACACACACACACACACACACACACACACACACACACACACACACACACACACACACACACACACACACACACACATACACACACACACACACACGCATGTGTGAGGGATGTGTGGTGTGTGAGGGGTGTGAGGATGTGAGGTGTCATCTCCCCTCCTCTCCTCCTCTACTCTCATATCCTCTCTCCTCTCCCCATCTCCCCTCTTTTACTCTCCTCTCCTATTATCCTTTCTTCCTCCTGCTCTCCTCTCCTCACCTCCTCTCCTCTCTCTCTGAGTGATAGAGAAGGGGAACTCCTCCTCCAGATCTAAACTCCATGGCTGTATCTCCTGCTATCTTCTCCTGGTTTCCTCAGAGTCCCAGAATGGAGACTTAAACATATGGCTGCTGTAAGATCTAACTAAAGGATCGTTCAAAGTCACAGAACTATTCCAATCATCAGGGACCGTAAACAAATGTTACGGTCAATTAAATGTTTTCATTTCTGTTTTTAATGGAACAGTCTGAGGAAGACCCTTAATGTTCCACGGATGAGTTATGCTGTTAATATCGCCTTGTTTTTGTTAGTTTTTAATGAATGAAGCAACAGAAAGTTGTTTTTATGTTGTTTTTTTACCAACTTGGAGTGCATTTCCTTTTTACATTTTAGAAATTGGTATTATGACTTTTTGCCCAATGATAACATAGTTCTCTTTAATAAATCGTTGGGGGATGGGTTGGTGGTCCACCTCCTAACGCTGCGATGTGATTGGCTCCTGCAGGACATGGCGCTGGCCAATGAGGAGAACATGCCCATGGTGATTTGCTGCGGCATCATGGCTCTGGTGGCGGCCTACCTCAACTTCCTCAGCCAGATGATCGCCAACCCGTCCTTCTGCCAGCACGTTAGCAAGGTACGTCGCTAGCATGACGCTGTTAGCTTCTGCAGCATGTCAGGAAGGTACGTCGCTAGCATGACGCGGTTAGCTTCTGCCAGCACATTAGCGAGGTACTTTGCTAGCATGACGCTGTTAGCTTCTGCCAGCACGTCAAGCAAGGTACGCCGCTGACTGTAGGATTTTACTTTTGGATTTTAACTTGTTATTGTAGTATTTGTTCACATTATTACTTTGGCTTTAACATGGATGTATCTATACTTTAACAGATTTGTAACTCATTTGAATCATATGGGATTATCATTGATTTAGTATATTGATTAGCTATATATAAGTATAAGCTGATCTCCTCCAGGTGGTTGAGCTGAGGAGCTTGGACGCCCCCTACCTCCTCCCTGAACACATCTTCAGAGACAACTGTCCGTAAGTCCTCCTCCTCCTGGTGCTTTACTCATTCACTAACCCTCACCCTAACCCCTTCGGTGCTTGGTGTTCATACATCTCATTCTCTAAAGAGTCACAGGTCCTCAAAGGCTGGAGAAACGCTACTTTATAATATTCCAGGATAACTTTTTAAAATATAAGTCGTATTAGTCATATTAGTTCAGAGACCTTCAGAAATCAGATGTTGATGTCTCAGAAATCTCTCTCTCTCTCTCTCTCTATATAGATATATATACATACATACATACACTCTCCAAAAGGTACTGGGTTCGATCCCCAATGTCCGCAGCCTGACCTGCAGGCATCCTGGAGCAAGATGCCCTAATCTCTACCTGCTGCTAAAAAAGGCCCATTCATCTCAATTCGGTCACTTTGGATAGACGTGTCTGCTAAATGACTACATAGTAAATATGAAGAACTTTTAAATGGACTGTATTCTGTGGCGTGGAGGATGCTTAGTCACCATGGATACGCTGTGTCTCCCCCAGCCTCCCAGACTCTCTGGACAAGGAGGACCGGAGTCTGTACTTCCAGACGTCGGACATGGCCGAATGTCTGGCGGGACCGGGGTACTGCGTGGACCGGCTGTCCGTCTCTTACGTCCCCCAGGTCACAGGTAAGACCCCGGCTCACCGTCAGGATAGACGCCTGTAAGGAGTTTCTACCCAGTGGACTGTACCAACTGGGTAGGCTGGTAGGTTGCTAGCCATCATACATAGGCGTGGACACTTGTGATGTCACAAATGGGTAGATTTTGAAATGGCTTGTAATGGCTAATTAACACGGCATAACACAAAATACAGGCACAACTCACTCAACTTTTTCTACATTTTCCTCTTCCCAGAAGGGCTTTACAACGTATGTGTGATACTCATCAACTAATGAACATGTTTTTGAAATCTCTTGAAAGCTTCATTGACTCTTGTGGAAAAACCAGAGAAGTTCCTGGAAGCTAACATCTTCTTCTTCAGCTCAATTAAAACACATTTCAGACATCAATGAAACACATTTCAAGAGGACTGATCACAGGCATCTTTAAACAACGTCTGGCTTGTTAGAAATTCTCACTCTGCGACGATGCTTGGCAGACATCGCCATGCAGACTCACGATGAACAGGAGGACCTGGAAGACGTCTTGATGCTTGTTACAGATCTCAGACTCTTCACATTAAAATATACATCATTAGTAGGTGGAATATGTGTCATACAGCATACGTTAGTTAAGATTCACAAGCACTGTCTTCGAAGGATGTCTCCAGGGAAGGAGTACTATGAGCATAGTATTAACACATTAACACTGTTCTGTCCTTCCAGTCCTGTACACAGTAGGGAAGATCCTTCACAGGTGCAAACAGACATCCAGAGGTAACCACCTGTAGTCCCTTGATCCCTAGCTTCTCAATAGATCTCCCTGATCACTGTGTAGAGTACCCCTCCTTATCAAACATAGAACCGTCCTTTATCAATAGATGTCTCTGGTCACTGTGTAGAATACCCCTCCTTATCAAACATAGAACCATCCTTTATCAATAGATGTCTCTGATCAATGTGTGGAATCTCCACCATTATCAACCATAGAAGAACTGAACTGTATCAATCGATATTTCTGATCAACGGATCACGAGGAACCTTCCCTTATCAGCGGGTCTTTGCGATCACTGTGTAGAATCGCTCCCCCTGTAGAGGAACTGTCCCGTATCAATAAACGAATCACGAATAACCTCCACCACTATAGAACACCCCAACCCCATCCTCCCTATCCAGGGTGAGGGTCCTGGGTCTTTCAGGTCTATTCAGGGAGGCTGTTTGAGAGAGACTGGCGTGTTAAGTCACCACCCGAGAGTCACCAGATGGAACAGGTTCAGATAGCCGTGAATGGCATTTGAGTCATCATCGGGGGGGGGAAGCTGGCACGCCGTTCAGCGTATCTGAAGAGACATAAAGATCTTTACTACCGCGATGGCCTTTCCATCAAGCAGCTCTTCACGGCGCGACTCAGATCGGCTGCTATTCTGTCTCGTTCTTCATTTTGTACGGATGTAAAGATGTAAGTGTCGGATAACACATTAATCACACGGCCTGAGACGGTTGGCCTTTCAACCTGGACAGGGAGTAGGAAATTATGTCAGTTTGTGACTCACAGCCTCCTGTCAAGCGTAGGTGGAGACAGATTCATTTAGGTCAGAAACTTGGATTGGATACGATGATTTGTTTAGTTTGGCCGACTGTTAGACTAGCTAGCTGTTAGCTAACTGTTAGACTAGCTAGTTGTTAGCTACCTGTTAGATTAGCTCAATTTTAGATTAGCTACCTGTTAGACTAGCTAGCTGTTAGCTAACTGTTAGACTAGCTAGTTGTTAGCTACCTGTTAGATTAGCTCAATTTTAGATTAGCTACCTGTTAGACTAGCTAGCTGTTAGCTAACCGTTGTATCAGAGAACCGTATCTGAAAAGAGACAGAGAGACAGACAGGCATGCGGATAGACAGACATGAGCCAGTGAGACTGGTCCCTTAGTGTCTCTCTATGGTACAGCCATAGAGATGAGGCCTAGATGGATGGAAACTCCTGCAGACGGACAGGCAACAGATGGTGATCTGGAGACATCTCCCTGCTCCCTTATCACCAGAGAGCTCCTCACAACAGCCTGCTTAATGTGACCAGATAAGGAGGAGGCCAGGATAGTCTGGTGGTCCAGTTGTTTGACTCGTGGCCAATAAGGTTCTGGGTTCCATTCCCCAATGTCCCCCCTCTGACCGGTAGGCATCCTTGAGCAAGATGCCCTAACCCCCTAACTGCTGCTTAATGTCACGTGTCTGTGAATTCACTGCACGTTGCTTTGGATGAAAGCCTCGGTTAAATAGGATCCCAACCAAGCATGAGAAACAGGCTCCTCCCAACCACATGATGCTAGTCAGAATGATGGAGAGAGTACGGTTAACTCCTTCAGTCTCCTGTCTGTTGCAGCCGTGTAACCTGCAGCCCATGTAGCGTGTAGAATACGGTTAACTCCTTCAGTCTCCTGTCTGTTTGTGTTTGACCCGCCCATAGAGCCATGTAGCATGTGTCTCGCTGTGCTAGCAGGAGTGAGTTGTGTCAGCACTGACTAGCATTTAGCTCGTTAGCCTGTAGTTAAAGGATATCTGTGATACACAGTATACAATCTGACTAGCATTTAGCTCGTTAGCCTGTAGTTAAAGGATATCTGTGATACACAGTATACAATCTGAGCATCTTTTTCTTAACTGCCTTCCTACGGATGTTTTGTTGTGGTAAGTACCCGATGCATTTGTGAAACTTAGTGTATCGTCTGCATAGATTAAGATTATAGACACTAGATTAAGATTAAACCAGATTTTCAAACTGTGGGTCGCGAACCATAAGTAGAGGACAAGTTGGTTGTGGGATGGCCACAGTACAAAATGTAGGAGTGGGATTTTAATTTAAGTATATACGGAAATATATCTGCATGCCAATAAACATAGAGAATAGGGATGGGCATTCGACGCCATTTTGACATTTGAGTACTCTCATTACATTATTATTATTATTAAATTATGAGTACTCGTACTCACAAAGAATATCTAATGCCTTCACATTTAAACATCAAGAAACCTATTAATGAGATAAACTTTATTACTCTTTAGTCTCTTTCAGCCAATAAAAACATCCGACCCGAGTACTCGAGTACTCACGCCCATCCCTAATAGAGAAATGCCTATTATTTCACTTTATTTGCACGGTCATGAGAATGTATTGCTTATTTGACCTCACTGGCGGGTCCCGGCCCAAACGTACCTGCACAGGTGGGTGGGTGACAGTGTGAAGATGTTTGGTGACCCCTGATCTAGTGTGCATCTCACACTGCTATCCATCATTCAGATGCTTCTGTTCTGCATCATCATCATCATCATCCGTATCTCCAACCTGACTGAAGGTCACTCTGCAGACCACCGGCCAGGTTCTGACTTAATGAGTTTACCTGTAGAGTTCTAGACCTGTTGGGTCTGCGATAGGGTGTAAATAGGGTGTAAATAGGGTGTACATAGGTACCATTCATACCTTAAGACCAGGGATGGAAGGTACAGAGTTGACTGTTTATGGAGCGTTTTTTATAATTTTGTACTTCTCATGCACCTGTGCGTACACACACACACACACACACACACACACACACACACACACATACACATATGTTGTCGCAAGATCAGTTATCCTGCACAAAGGTATCTCTGCACTTTACACACATACACAGAGAGAGAGAGAGAGAGAGAGAGAGAGAGAGAGAGAGAGAGAGAGAGAGAGTCTTAATGTGATTGGCAGGCAAAGAAGGATTCCCCCAACCAATCAGGGAAGAGATGCCCTGATTGGTCAGAAATGAGCCGGGAGCGGTCTCTAAAATCTAAATGGTCTCATGCAGAGGCAAGACAGTCACCTGGAAACAGATATTCTCACAGATCATTTCACTCACCAATATCTGACGGATGGCTGTGGTATTTGTATGAATCATAGCTCTTAAAAATCGTACCTACAGCACCTTTCTACTGTGGCCGGTAGCAACGACCACAGGAGGTCTTCGTGTTTAGTGGTTATTATTGGAGGGAATGAGTGGTAGAGAGAGAGAGAGACGGGGTTTAGAGTTCGTCCTCCTACTCAATAATCCCTCTGTGACCCCCGTTCATGTCTTTATAAGACGAAGAAACGCACAGAGGAAACGCAGAAACATCGTGACACTCTTTGATGTTAACCTTTAGCCTTCGCCTGCGCGAACGGCAGACTAATGTAGCGGTATCGCGGCAGCACGACTCGCATGATGAGGGCTAACGCGGGCGCTGTGCTAGCACGCTATTCATCTCCGCTACATCGTTAGCGCTCTGGGCGGGTGAGTCAGCTCTGCCACTCGGGAGTGGGAAGACAAGGAGCTTGTGTGGGTCTGACTCATACACACAGAACCAGAGAATGTACCTTCCCCGGTTCCCCTACTCACCGCAGTGTATGAACTCATGGCGCTCAGGACAGGGGCGTATCCACAGTGGGGGCTGGGGTGGCACATACCCCGCCCCCCCCCACCCCGAGTACCACCCCTACCCCTACTACTCTCCACACCGCTCTGTAGAGGCTCTGTGTCCTATGTTATTCTGTGCTACTCCGGGATACTCCTTCTACAATAGTCTGGAGTACGCCACAGGTCAGGCCACCCATCTCTCTCTCTCTCTCTCTCACCCGGGGAGTCTCGATTCAGATCAGAGTGAGGTGTCAAGAGTACTGTGAGGAGCAGCTGAGGTCAGACACTTTGAGAGAGAAGACAGTAGGTAGCGGCAACCCTGGATGGATGTGTAGGAGGGACCCGAGAGCAGAGCAGAAGGTGTGGGGGCGGACGGCACCACAGAGTCGAGATGTAATTACCCCGTCCGAATGGGTCCCGGGGGACGTGTCCAGGCGTGGGTACCGACGGCCCTCGGAACCAAAAGTAGCCCAGGGGTTGGAAGTCAAACGCTGTGAACCGCTAGAATAGTGTCTGATCTCTGATCTCTCTAGAATAATGAGTTTATCCTGCTTCGTCAAGCTCCTGCAGCCACCAGCAATATATACAATATATACAATATATACAATATATACAATATATACACGTCCTTCATACCAAACGCCATAACCTTGCTGGATTCGGTACTATGTCGACGTTAACTTAGTCCCAGAATGCTCGCCTCTACTCTGTAATGTACTAGCGTTTGTACCTACCTGCTCCTGAACGGCATGGATCTGAATTCACTGCAAGCCACTTTGGTTACAAGTGTCTGCTACATGATGAAATAGTGAATAGTGTTCTCCATCCAGATGAAGATCGTCTGACGAGGAGGAAGAGCGTCGTAGACACCATCTCCCTCCAGGTGGACATCCTACCCACCACCCTCCCCGATCAGGTCAGTCACCACCACCACTCTGGATGTACTTGAAGACTTACAAGACGTCCTGTAACTCTTCCCCTGTGTTCCTATGTGCTCATTGATTATGGACTCCATGCTTGTCTTAGCGTGTCAGGCTGAAACCTTCCTCACATTGTGGGTTTAGAGATCCAAGAGGTGTTATCTGTCAGGAAGAGACTTATTCTTTCTATTGTTTTCTGCAGTCCCAGCTGGCAGAAGAGATCACCTTCGAGACTTTGAAGAAGGCCATAGGTGAGATTAATTTAACTTTTGATTGATCCAGCTAACAGGGTTTCTGATTTGGTGCAGACTTACTGTATGGTAAATGTTGTAATTGGTCAATGCTTCAGGTTCTGATTGGTGGAGGCAACCAGATAAGTGTTTCTGATTTGGTTGCAGACACCACCGGCTTGGAGGAGCAGGAGCGGGAGAAGAGGCGCCAGGTGATTGAGAAGTTCCAGAAGGCTCCGTTTGAGGAGATCGCCGCTCACTGCGAGTCCAAGGTAGCGTTTTTTTAGAGAGATCTGAACGGTGCAGGACCTTCTTGAGAATGTGAGGAACCTTCATTAACTGGCTCTGTGTTTGTTCAATCTCTCCCAGGCCAACATGTTACAGGACAGACTGGCCCAGATCTTTGAACTAACAATTCGGTGAGTTGTTGAGATACCATTTTGTTTTACGATTGACCCATGGCTGAAACTGGAAGGAACGGGAATATGTGCTAAGGGTTACAATGCTAATGCTAATATATATATATATGTGTGTGCTAAGGCGGTGTAATGGGTGTACTGTGTTGTGTGCGCAGGCTACATGCTAATGCTAACAACGCTAGTACTGTGTTGTGTGCGCAGGCTACATGCTAATGCTAATACTGTGTCGTGTGAGCAGGCCTCCTCCCAGCCCGTCCGGAGTGGTGTCTGTGTCGGCGGGTCATCCCCAGCACCAGTCAGTCCCCGTCTACGAGATGAAGTTCCCCGACCTGTGTGTCTACTGACCAGGGAACACGTCCCGACTGAACAAGTACCTTGGGGAAGAACGCTAAAGAATGTCAAATCTTGATGTGAATCTAATCTAATCCAATCCAATGTAAAGCCCCGTGACTTTGACTCCCCCTTTCTAGACCATCTCCAAGTGATCACCACGGGTCTACCGGGTACACCAAAAACAGAAATAAGGCCTATTTTTCAATATCAGTTGGGTGTTAGGGTGTGAGGGTTTGGGTTCTTAAATCACAACGTGTTGACTCTTAAAAGCTGTTAAACGCTTAAAATGCTGTAAAATGATAAGGCCTTTAGCGACACTTTTTCACGGTGTAACTTTGTCCGCACACAACGCACTGTGGGGAATTTAACCAGAAGGTTCTTAAAGTCTGTTCCTGGTGACCGTACATACCTTGTACATAATATTAATATGATACAATTCATGGCGTAGTCTTAATGTACTGCTAATGTATGCTAGCTAGCGCACCTTCGCTTTGAGCTGCAGTACTTCTGTGGGCCTCAAGGAGTCGCTAGTTTCCTTTACCATTTAAACTCATTTGACATCACTCTTCAGCATCCGCATCCTATCTGTGCCCTGATTGGTTATCTGGAGTCAAAACGACAACAAGAGAATCTGCGGAGAAAGTCTTGAGTCTTCCTCATATGGAGAACAAACATTAATATCCTCTAATAATACCTCCAGTCTAAGCCCTACAAACCAGAAGCGGGTCTTCCCAGCAGGTAGCATCGATGCTATCGGATGATTAAAACTACGGTGCACTTAATGGAGTGCCGCTAGGCTATGCTATTGCTAGCTTGTCTATTAGCGCCACAAAATATCTTTAGAAAAAACGGTTAAAATTAAATATGTACGCCTACTCTAACAAGTGCATCTGATGATGTGAAAGTATGGGATTCACTGTGTATTGTATGAATATTAATACTAATATAAATACATCAGCTATGCTACGGCTAACGATGTAGCCACCTATAATGCTAAGGCTAGCGTACAGTCGTACAAGAAAACAGCCAGCGAGAGGCAGACATGTTGTCTGACTGACTGATGCAGCAAAATGATGCAAAATGGTACTATAATACTATACCGTTTAATAATATACTGTATGTAATATGTAATACTATACTGTTTAATAATATAGCACTGGGTTATGTGGGACAGCAATGGTTTTATATATAGGTCCTATATTCACAAGATTTGGCATGGCCTGCCACTATGTACGAGAGACGTTGTATGAGATGTCTTTTACTCACGGTAATATGTCTTATGATCGTCAACATGGTAATCTATGCCGTTTTGGTCATCGTTACTAAAGTAAGACTGTAGTTCAGAGAGGACAGGAGTCCGTTAGTGTAGCGTTCCACTCTGCTCCGAACTTTTTTGTGACACCGGCGGTGAGGCATGTGTGTGGACGTGTGGAGCTCCGTCTGGCCAGCGGCTGATGATGATGGTGATGATGTCCGCGTCCGAGAGAGGGTTAACTCACACATTAAGGCAATAGAGGAAAACCCCCTAGATATTTCAACTACCGTTAATATAGAGCCGTGCAGGAAGTGTGGATGCCCCCTCGCTGTAATTCGGAACCGGCACTTCCTGTACGGTACCCAATCAGAAACCAAGCATTTCTCCAAGCAGCCAATCACATTCCACTTCCCTCCGGAAGGTGTCCTCTCTCGCCGGATCCAGAAACCATCCTCAGACGTGCTCGTATGGTATATTCATGTAGTTTATTACACTCAGCGTTGCTTGATGCTTGCAGAGTGACTTGTTGTCATGCTAGCTGCTGCTGCTGCTGTGTTGTACATGTTTGAACTGCAGACTTCCATCTGCAGGGAGTCCTTTTTGAGTCTTATGTGTTCCTGTGGCTTTGCCTTGATGCATATCTGTACTGTTTGTCCCTGCTGGACCTCCTACATCACCAGCAGATCTCTAGTAGTCCTGTGTGTGTGTGTGTCTGTGTGTCTGTGTGTGTGTGTGTGTGTGTGTGTGTGTGTGTGTGTGTGTGTGTGTGTGTGTGTGTGTGTGTGCGTGTGTGTGTGTGTGTGCGTGTGTGTGTGCTCCATCCTGAATACCAAAACACTTTAATCGCCAAAGACCACCAGCTTTTACTTGTGTTCTCTCTCCTTAGTCATACCAGCGTCGTACACACACACACACACACACACACACACACACACACACACACGCTCACACACACCAGCAGGGAGTCCCTGTATAATCCCTCATGCCGTGCACTATCTGTGCACGTGAAGCTGTGCCAGTGGAATAAGAGATGCTATCTGGTCTTCTGCAGACTGTCCAGGAAACAGGAAACGGTGTGTTTTCTAGAGTTTAATCACAGAGTTTAATTCAGGTTCACTCTGGTCATTGGGGGATAAAATGGAGAGAATAGTTCATATCGATAAAGAAGATGACAGGAAACAGAAGGTGTAAATGTTGGGCTACTAACTCCGGGTAGACAAGATGCGGTGAAAGGTTTCTATTGGCCGTCTGGTTGACTGAAAGAGACGGGACGTTTTGCAGGGTTTGTGTAAGTTTAGTGTGTGTGGACATGTAGTGAGACTTGATGTTGACAGGACTATTAAGTGGATCTTCTCCTGTTGTTCTGTTTGTTCTGGAACACTCTGAGCAGGCGACAGCTGATGCTTTGGCATATAATATATCTGATTGAGTTCATCGGTCGGCAGAATTGTATTCAACTGTGTGGCGACTGTGATATGACGGTGATGTCGTGTTATAGGAGTCCATGCGTTAACCAGACAAACCCAAGCTAGGGGGCGCTGTAGTGTATTTTCACCGGTTCTATCGACTATGGACTTTTATAAGCTGCTTTGTTTTCAACATATTTCAACCATATTTACAGTCGGTGATGGTGCGCCATTTAAATGTATTTTTTTAGCGTTTTTATTTTTGCTGGATGGCTCAAATGTGGAGTTTGCCAGGTGAATATATAATTATATAGAGTTCTATGTTCTATTTTTGTATAGCCGTGTTCATCGTTGACTTGTTGCCTGGTAGAGATTTTGCAGGCCGGTTGCTTCTGGAATGTAAGAACAAAGCACAGGGACCCTCTTATTTTGAAAATCATCAGCAGCGCAGAATTTCCTCCTCCTACGATCGATCGACCACCAGCGTCGCCTCGGGTCCGTCGATTGGCCGAGAAAGGATTTTTTCGTTAAGTGGGACCGATTCACCTCGTAACGAACGAGATGGGTTGTCTCTAAAAAGCCCAGTTTTCACAGGCTGTGATGAACAGATTCACAGATCTGACCGGCAGAGCGTTCTGTCCTGACAGAAAACACACGCTCTTGTTTTGCTATTCACGGCGGGTGCTAAAATATTCAGCCCTTGGCGACGCAGAGAGAGTGTTTTAAATGAGCGCCTCTCGGTCGGTCAGCACAGTGCAGAATATAACCGGGAGACACCGAACTGACGAGGTCACAGGTTAGCGGCTAGCGTAACGCTCCGTAGGCCGAATAATAATCACTCGGCTGTGCTAGACGTAGATTATAGATTGATAGCAACAAAAAAATTAAAATATCGCGACAAATAATACTACCTATAAAGGTTAATAAATATCGGAAAATTGTGAATGATATTGTGCACTTTGACCGTTGTGTTTCTGGTACTTTAGAAGACTTTTAGAAGTCATTACGGACAGTGTTATAAGTACAACAGCAATACCCTGATGTCTTGTTCAATAACGACCGTACTTTATATATATATATATATATATATATATATATATGCACCATTTTTTTTAAATACTGCTCCAACGTGATGAGTCATTAAGTATCCGGTCTTAACGTGTCATTTTCCAGCAGGGAATACAGAGTTTCAAAAGAGATTTACTTGAGAATCGTTAATAATTAGCACAGATACGTTAGCGTTTATTATGGGATAGCAGTACTAGCGGAGGACTAGTCACGGAGGAACGTGAGGCCCGGGTTGCAGAGAAGGTACTTGTATTTCTGGAGCTGAATTCATGTGTGTGATGCAGCTGTTCGTATCTGTATCTGTTTTCTAGAACAATTTATTGTATGTATTTTCATTGTGTTCAGCAATCAAAATTATAATCTGTTGGAAGTTTCAATCTGTTTCATAAACGTGTGTTTTTCTGATCCACGTGTTAAGAGTACCTGAACTCTTTCTTGGTTGAGTAAGACCCCCAGTCCTCTACTGGTGGGGACACCCAGCAGTAAGACCCCCAGTCCTCTACTGGTGGGTACACCCAGCAGTAAGACCCCCAGTCCTCTACCGGTGGGTACACCCAGCAGTAAGACCCCCAGTCCTCTACTGGTGGGTACACCCAGCAGTAAGACCCCCAGTCCTC
>OOFB01010235.1:39761-49863 GCA_900323305.1 Trachyrincus murrayi | reverse complement strand
GTAGCACATTTTTTTTTTTTTTTTTTTTGGGGGGGGGGGGGGGGGGGGGGGGGGGGGGGAAACAGTGGCGGCCTTTCAAAACCCTTTCATCCACACTCCACTCGGTCTTTAGAGATTAAAGGATTCTCTCTGGCTGACCACAGCGAGCAGCTTATTGGTCCACAACAGAACCCTGGCGGCTTTTCACACTGAATTTCACGCTGGCCTTGGGGGCTCCTTTGTAAGCTCGGCGAGGAGCATCGGGGCTATGGTATGCTGGCCAAGGAGATAAACTCACTGCTAATCAATCACTCGTCGCACTCCTTCCGTTTATCTTGGCCTTTGTCACTCTCCCCGATATGCACGCATATCGACACGCAAGGTTTCGGACATTAGCGCGTACGTGTGGATACGCACAAAAGGCAACCAAGCGCACACACGCACACACGTGAATCCTTGGAAACGGGGCCCCTCACAATGGGAACTCAGAGCTCCTATCTGGCGTGCATGCACGCCTCGATCTGTGGACAATTAAGAGTTGAAATCGAATTGCGCTGCGAGCCACTTGCACATTCCACACAACCTCCCGGCTAGCCGGGTTAGCCGGCAAGCACACATACCCCGGACGCGGTGAGTTTCACAGTCAAACTGACAGATAATGTTATGGTGTTTGAGCGGGAAAGGGGGAAGAAAAACCCCTGGCGTGTTTGTACTCTGGCAGCGTGTTAGATCCAGAGCCGGTCCATTGTGCAGTGATGAAAACACAATAGACCAGAGCCATCCCCATAGAAGATATCATGGACATGAAATAACCATGATGGCCCCTGAAGGGCCCGTTGTTCCGAGGTACAATCGGCCCCGAGGTGGTGAGTGAGAAGACCAATCTCGTCCTATTGTCCCTTGCCTGACAAAAGATGCTTTTTCGTTCTTTTTCATTTTCTTTTTAGGAATTCCACACAGAAATCCAATGATGGGGGATATACTACACGTGTTATGAGTAATGTGGCCTTTTTTATTGCCTCTTGAAAGGAAATGAAAAGACGTCAACAATGGTATGTAACACATTATTGAATACATGTATTACAGAAGAAAACAACACAAGCCCCACATTTGAATGGACTGTATGTGTCCTGTATCACATTAAGAATGCCTGTGGCAGAAGCTCAGCACGTTAAGCATCAGTTATCAATCACATTAATACCGTGTGTGTCGTATTGAACGGACTAACAGTGATAGATTGTGCTTAGCGTCCCAGCAGACAAAGCACGAAGGCACGCGGCTCAATGTTTCATTTACAAGCGGATGTTAATACAGCTCATCATGGCGCAGTCATCCTCATGATAACATTCGAGAAACCAATAAGACACACGTTTGATTAAATTGTCCATGAATCAATTCAGAAATCCTCCCCCGATGACAACAATAAATGGATTGCCATCATTTGACACTTTCTCCACTTTTTTGTTTTAATCTAGTTTAAGATCCAGGCGACTTACTGGACCAGGTACCCGGTAGACCAGGTACGAGCTACAGAACCTTTTGTCTTTCTGAATGTGGTTCTCTAGTTCGGAGGGTGTCTCCATTTACTTCGGTGTTTCCTCTCTTAGACAGCCATCATGTTCCTCCCGTACTTGACTTCTCTTCTTAAAAAAAATCGGTAAAGTCTTTATGATCCATCCCCTTGTTCTGACGTGGACCTGGCGGAACCACCTGCTCCCCAGGTAGGAGGAGTAGTAGCGCTGTTTATCTCCACTTGATGGACCCGCGAGTCAAACGGCCATCAGTCAACGCGCTACACATCTCTATATATGAGCACCTTCCTCTGTACACGGACACAGCAATACACTGGCGTGCATTATTTATAGCTTTAAAAAAAAGTGAACACAGTATGAAGCCTTTTCTAACGCATGGGTGCTGATGGATTCCCATGATACATGTTTAACCGCCCGTCCGGCGGCACGAGACAAGTGGAGCAGCCGTGACACATCAACAGAATGGTAATCTTCGCTAATCTTGGCTGTCAGCTGATGGATGTTGTGTTTCACAAGCCTCATGTTGCAGGCATTCGGAAGCCCTTCAATCACCTCTGATGGACACAAACGCTGGCCTCTGAAATGGTCCTCAGCACCGGCTCTCGTCGCTAACAGATTGGCGAATGTGCGGTCGATTTTCCAAGTGTCGCAAATGGATACAGGACACGTGAAAGGTGAAATAACTGTAATAAATCTTTTGTTAACCTTCAAATACTTCAGTAAAATATCAGGGATTGTCTGTAAAAGGCCTTGTCCAGGATATTGTATAGTAAACAGCGTGGAACAAAATGTAATTCTCTTTCCCTTCACGAAACAAACTGCACACAACCTGATCGCTACTGCGCTTTCGCGCTTGAAGGTTGAAACCTAACGAGGGGCATTTCTTGCAAAGGGAAAACAGAATTACATTTTTACTAAGAAAAAGGATGTATTCATCCCTCCTGACAAGCTGTCAGAGAAGGAGGACACGACCTGGGGCAAAAGGCTACTCAGTGTTTCCGCTGCGGTTTGCCGTTCCTCAGTTCAATTAAACATGAAACCAAATAGAAATGCTCTCAACCAAACTATGTATTTCAAACTTTCCAGAAGAGATGAAGGTTAGGAATGAGCCTCAGATACAGTCTTTCCATTTCTATTCATCCAATAACGATGTAGGTATGATCGTAAACAGCACACACTTTGTCATCTTCCAATAGCGCACTTTGCGGCCCCGGCTCGCGGTTAAAAATAGGCACGTTTATGTGTGTGTGCCATCAAATAAACAGTGATGGCAGAATGGATAGATAAGCAAGAATGATCGGACCATTTAGGAGTTTATGGACAATTTGGACCTTGAGTTCTTGAGGGAACAGTCATCTGTCTAATAACCAAAGCCAATTTCCGTTCATCTCTCCTCTGATGTGTTTACCGTTGTCCGGGAGCCCCTCCCCCATCCCTCACCACAGCCTAGGCCCCCGTTCAAAAAGTCACCAGACCATTTAAGGTCTAATTAGTCTCGGGCCGGTGTTTAATTTGATATGCATGCGCGCCGCAAAACCAAGCGGCCGATCACGTGAGGCAGGTGAGCGAAGGAAAGTACCCGCGGGGGGACAGAGATATCAAACTAATAATTGTTCTTGTGTGTGTGTTCTGATATGCTCTGATCAGCTGCACTCTGATCAGCAGCTCAAGGACACGGATAAGACAAGCGAGACAGACGCTGGCATGAGATAATTGGCATGCGCTGAAGACCAAGGCGTGTCATACCTTGTCGGGGTTCTCTTCGATCCAGCTCTTGACGGTTTTGAGGGCGATGTCAGCGGCAGACTTATTCGGGAATCCTGAGAGAGAGAGAGAGGGAGGGAGAGTCCAGACCAGTAAACATTATAAACAACACATTTCCATAGATACCATGGATAATAAAGTTACTAATAAGTAACTACTAGTAAGGGCAAACTGTAAAATAAATAGCTTTTCTTCACATTTCTGGTGGACTTTATTAAATAAAAACACCTGCGACCGCCTGCTCTAGAACACCAGGAACTTGGTGTGTGCTCCATCTTCTATAATTAAGTTAATCTTTTTCAGCTAACATAGTGGATTTGTGCTTTCGTTTTTAATCTGATTTACTGGTAAAAGCCTGTGTGTGTGTGTGTGTGTGTGTTTGGTGGCTGGTTTAGGCAGCCTCACCTGGCCCGAGACTGATTCGATTAGGGGCCGGGTGAGGCTGCACACCTGTGGTGTACCGGGTGAGGCTGCACACCTGTGGTGTACTGGGTGATCAAGGCACACAGGTTAAACCAGCCATCATCACACACACTCAGAGAGAGAGAGCTCACAGGTCAGCGTTTACCACCTGCTCTGGCTGTAACGTCTTGCCAACATCTAACTGGTCGCCGGGGAACCCAGCGAAGCCACTTAGGTGACATGCGGCAGGAGCAACTGCCATAGCGTGAAATAATCATTTTATAATAAGTTTAGTTTAGTTATATAGCGTATTGATTACACACACACACACACACACACACACAGGCACGCATATGCACACACACACACACACACACACAGTGGGTACATTTTTTATGCTATTCAAGGAAAGAATCAGCTGGAGTCTCATTTCAAGACGAAGCGTACAGGACTGGATGTTGGAGAATCCAACATCTTTGCAATTACAGTCAAGCCACCTGAAATACCTCCAGGCTAGCTATGTGCTATGTGGTACAAATGAAAGCATGTCTGTCATTACCAAAAACCACTGACAAATCTGCTGCTCAACAAGAGACTGGTATTGTAGTGGCTTTTATGTTGAGGCAATTATGAGTCAAGGGTTTTTTCACGAAACGTGACAGAAGCACTTTACTTCATGGGAACCCTGAAGCGAGTTGGAGGCAGCCCTGTAGGCAAGATGTAAATCCATGATTTAGAAAGCTCCAACCTATATAGAAAAAGGTAGATCTTTTAATTTTTTCACAGCACCTAGGGGCCTGGTCGGCATCACAAACAGGGAACTTTTGAGCTACGCTAGCGGTCAGTGCCACAGCAACCGACACGACAACACAACTCTAAAGTCTGAGTCAGGACCTCCATTACGTTGCACACGGACCTCTATGTGCACCGTGCCACCGGCTGTCTGTCAACGGCCTGGCGCACGGCTAAGGCGGTTAAATACGCGCTCCCTCTCCCGAGGTCACTGCCATTACTGTAGCATTTTGTGACTTTTGTGAAATCGACTTAGCAACGTGGCCATGGCCCGACGCACCCCGCTCATGTAGCAGCTACCGACTTCAACGATAGCCTCCGCTGTTTACTTCCTCACAGTGAAGTCGATGTGAAACGGACCCATCCATGTGAAGACCCGTCACCTCTGACGGATCTTCACTTTTTTTTCTTCCCCCCTCCTTCTACCATGACCACCGCTTCACCTCATCTCCCCTCACACCCTCGACCCCGTTCACCTCCACCTGTTCATGATGCAACTACCCACCACCACCACCACCGCCCCCCCACCCCCCCCCCATTGACCCATGACCTCCTGCCCCTGTGGAGCGCAGCGGTCCTGTCGAGCGTGTGTTTGAAGGACGAGAGACGGGGGCTTCTCTGAGCGTCACGCTCTCCACCTCCGGAGCCCTCGGGCCGTGCGGCGCTGCGTGTCTGCTGCAGACCAGACCGGCACAACGCAAATGTATAAAAATACCATAGAGTTCCTATGGCTCTGTCAAGCTATGACAGCACGGGGGGGTGCTGTTCACATCTGTCAGCCCCCCCTTTTCCCCTGCCTGCAGAGATACGTACTGGATGCTAGACTGATATTGAAGGGAACGCGGAACATCACCTGATTTACCTCCCCACAGCGGCGCTTCCTTTTTAAAACCACCTCCACACCTCCGCAGGTGTTTGCACCGACACCGTCTCAATTCACATGTGGTGTAACACTCCCAAACAGACGCGTGAGGAGAAAGCTGTTAAGTGTGTTATGTATGTGTACATATAAATATAAAATATATACAAGCAGAGAGGCCACAAGGTGTCGAACGATAAGCAAAAACTCACCACCAACAGCAACAAATAAAGTCCAACAAACAAACAAACAAACACATTAACAAACATGATAGGCCCAATGTGTATTCAAGGCTAGCGGCCATCTTCCTAGCTAGTGCTCAGAACCATTCATTTGTTCATTCATTCATTCATTCAACCTTTATTTACTCCTTGGGAATACATTGAGGAATACATCCTAATTAGAACAATTACATTCAAAAACATTTCATAAGCATATTTCTAAAATGTCCCAATGTTATCAGGGAATCAATAAGTGCGTTGTAGGTTATTCCATACAATGATGGGTACTGTAGGTCCCTCCAGTAATATACCTAAGAGAATACAATGATGGGTACTGTAGGTCCCTCCAGTAATAGACCTAAGAGAATACAATGATGGGTACTGTAGGTCCCTCCAGTAATAGACCTAAGAGAGGAGGAGTCTATACGTTACATCACCGTAATCCAAGACTGAGAATAAGAGTTTTTACTAAACATGGGAACACAGGCTCTATTTCAGGTTCTATTTCTATAAACAAAGCCAAGTTTCATCTGCAGCTTTTTAACCAGATTATCAACATGAACTTTAAAAGTTAATTAATCATCAATCCAGACGCCTAAATATTTATAATGTGGGACTCTTTCAATTGCAAGGAAAGTGCTAATCTGAAGATTGCTATAATTGATTTTCTTAGCTCTTGTATATACATATATATATATATTTATATAGATAGCATATATATTGTATTATCAGCATTTAACACAAGTTTAAGATCAATAAGTGCCTCTAGAAGAACATTAAAAGAGAGTTGCAGATTGTCAATAGCCATATAATAGTGTCATCTGCATACAGATAGACATCAGTTTCCTTGCCAAGGAAATACATCCACAGAGCAGCAGAGAAGCCATCACTGGAAGACATCCTACAACGACCTCAGTCGCACCCCAGTATCAACTCTTTTAAAATACTCATTTTTAGCCATTTTAGGATCTTAGACACTATTTATATATTATATTTGTTAATTGTTATTATTCCCAGTGTTAATGCAGCCAGTTATTTATTATCATCAATGTTATATATTTGTGTATTCCTTATCTATTCCTCTAATTTATGCTTCTCTCTTAACGAAAATGAAAAAAAAACCATAAAAACGAAAAGAAGTCAAAACACAAAAACAGCAAAAATAAAAATATATCCACGAGATGTCTATATGACGATGAGCTAGCGCTCCTGTTATGGCGAGATGTGGAAAAATAACAAATAAAAACTACATCAAAAACTGTTGGCCCGACCTCTCCCCGGGTCCCCTCCTCTAGAAGAAGAGGGACTGAGGAGGACCAAAGTCCAGTCCCTACAAGAAGCAAGATTTGTTCAGCTCAGTTCAGATGGACAATACAGGTATTTAAAGACAGGACAATGTCATTGATATTAATTGTTAAAAAAGGACCGGTCCTAAAATCGAACCTTGAGAGACACCTTTTGTTATTGATAAAAATGCAGATTGGACATAACCCTAACCCTAACCCTAACCCTTCTACGCACTGCTGTCTATCAGAGAGGTAGTCGTGGAACCGTATAGAAGTATTCGGCTCACATCCAAGACTTAACAGTCCATGTAAAAGCAGGGAATGATCAACTGTATCAAAGGCTTTTGATACAGTTGATAGGTCGTCAGTATTTATAATAAGCGGGTGATATGCGTGGGCGGGTTAGTTAAAATCAGCTTGTTCATTTCTTGCTATCAGCCATTTCTTGTATGCCATCCTAATTATTTCATTCACGTTCAGTATTGCATATCCTTTAATTCTATTATAGCCTGTTATTTTGCCGTTGTAGCCTAATATTTCAGCTGGTCTGTGTTTTTTGTTCAATAACGTTTTGCCTAAATAAAGAAAGCTTATTATGCTATAAAGACAAACATTGACTGCATTTTGTTTGGTTCATTAATCCAAATGCATTACAGACAATAGACGTGCATGCTGAAAAGGTTGGCAACAAGTTAGGGAAATTCTCAGATTAAATAACAGCTTGAAATTATGGTTGTCTGCAAATCTCCTTCATATGAAACGAAATAATTAATAACAAAGCAATTGTAGTTTTCAGCAGCGCCATTTTATAATAGTGGGTATGGAAGCGGTCTCGGGTGTAATTTCCTTCCCTTTACCAACGGTGGTTGGAGTAGCGGTCGGGTGAAGACCTAGTTACAAAAGTCTTGAGTTGATTGTTTACTAATGATTGAAGTATTTTAGACAGACAGGACAATTTAGAGACGGGGCGATAGTTATTTAGATCACTATTATCTCCTCCTTTATGCAATAGAGTAAAGTGGGCAACCTTCCACACTTTGGGAATTATACCTGATAAAATGGTTCAATTAAATATGTGTTATATGATGATCAAGGCAGAGAGCCGAAGACGGAAAGGCTTGTCTTCTCCAGTTGCTTTCTTGCAGTCAATGGCAAGAAGTGCGCCAGTAAATACAGTATGAGTGACAGGTTGGAGGGAAGAAACTGAGGGATATAACTTACACACAGAAACATCCATTTACCAGATCCCATAAACAATGTTTATTAAAAGCTGTTACACACTGACCACAATTTACATATGATGATAGTCCTTGGTTCACCTCTGAACTATCAAGTGACCCGACGGGGCGTGTTTGTTAACCACTGAGTTGAAGATTTTTATAAAATGATCCAATGCTAAACCAACGTCCGGGATTTGTAATGTTTTGAAATGTTACTATGATAAAGATCATGTATTTGAAATGTTACTATGATGAAGATCATGTATTTGAAATGTTACTATGATAAAGATCATGTATCCCTAATGCAAGCTATGGAGCAATGGTCACTTATTCCAAGGTCAAAGACAACAGAAGCAACAATTGTATCACTCCTATTTCATAAGACCATATTCACAAAACATTTTATCTTACCACTAAGAAGTTTGCCAAATAGCAGTAAAAGTTTCTAGCTAAGAGTTTCCTCTTAAAACCTATTCACAAAGCTGCTGAGACCAACTTTACTCAGGGATGGGGATAAATGTTAAGCTAAGAGACAGGGGCGGGTTGACCTCGTTGCTATGGATGATACTTCCTATGCCCACAGTGATTGGCTGATAGGGGATGGGTCTCTGTCAGTGACTTCATCGTAGAAATACGGTAGAAGTAGAAGTATCATGTTGCCATATTCAAATAAAGAAAATAAAGATGAAACCAAGAATAATACAGGCTACTGACTAGTCAAATATATGTTCAGCTAAAGTCAGCCTCTTACATGTCTGGCATCTCGTAAACAATTAGCAGATATGCATATAAGCAACTGTTTAATGATCAGACGAGAATAACCATGGCTGACAGTAAGACGTGTAACCCTACATTGTGCAAATTAAAATGAAAACCAAACTGGACGCAAGAACAGATTTAACTTTTTGCCCAACTTGTGCATGAACGGAAGGACATTATTAAAGGAACATTTGGAGTTGGGGTAACAAAAAAGGCTGCTGGGTGAATAGGGCCCATTGTCTCCTGTTGCTTCCACCTCAAATCTTTAAAGTGGGGAGGCAGGATCGAGAGACATTAAATCTCAGCTTATGAACGGGACTTCATCATAACTGATAGGGCTATCGTGACCCAAAGTAGCGGGCGGACGGCGGTGAGTGTGTTTAATCTATTTAGCGTGCCAGTTCTACAAATGTGCTATTGATTTGAATGCCATACCTATTAATCAGAGTGGAAGCAAGACGAGGCAAAGAGAGAGTCAGAGTTTGAGAGAGATAGAGTAAGGGAGAGAGAGAGAGAGAGACAGAGAGAGAAAAGAGGTCAGTCAAGTCCAGGAGAGCACTGCTAGACAACAACAAGTATGGCCCAAGGTCAACTACAACAACAACAGTCTGACTGCAGCTCTCTCTCTCATCATTTTTCTCCCCTCACCCGCCCTTGTCGCTCTCTCTTCCTCTCTCCTTCTCCTCTGGCTTCTTCTTCTTCTTCTGCTCTCCTTCGAGCCTCGCCAGGCGTGTTTATGAACCGCAAACGAGACACAATAAAATATACCCTTGTCGTCTTCCTCCTCCTCATGTCGTGTCACTCAGACCCGGGCCCAGACCCGGGCACAACAACCACGTCGCTACGGCCGTTCACTCACTCAGCGTGACGAACACAAAAAAACAAAAAAAAAGAACGAAACGAAACAAAACAAAAAACCCCACAAGATTCACGACCTCGGTTTTGAATGCTTCCTTTGGTATGCACCACGCACAGCAACGTCTTGGAAAGGAACAGCGGCTCTCAAACTATTTTTACAAATGTTTTTTTCCAGCCAAGTACCCCTTTCACCAGTACAAGATTGACCCAACATTTTATTCAGGTGGTATTCAGATTCAACTCATTTCATTAAGGTGGAATTCATTTGCATAACCAATACCAACAACAAAAACTACAGTACCCTAAAGTACCCCTGCAATCCTTCAAGTACCGACCCACCACACAACCACCACCCCCACCCAACAAACAACCACCACCCCCACCCCACCACACAACCACCACCCCCACCCACCACCCCACCACACAACCA
>OOFB01010235.1:21193-39702 GCA_900323305.1 Trachyrincus murrayi | reverse complement strand
CCACCCCCCCCCCCCACCCCACAACCACCCCCCCCACCCCACCCCACACCCCCCCCCCCACCCCCCACCCCCACCCCACCACACAACCACCACCCCCACCCCAACACACCAACATTACTCCGTTTCATTCTGCCTCCACTGCTTCATCTCAGCTGTGCAGAGGGTTGGTTGAGAGATAACCTGTCAGGAGGTGTAGAGGCCGCCCCACGTCGGCAGCTGTGACGGCAAGCGCCTCAAGGGCTCACTCCTGCACTGCTGTGCTACTTGGCTTCATCTCTCTCTCTCTCTCTCTCTCTCTCTCTCTTCTGTTTACGCCCTTTGGAATGACAGTAAAATGGGGTTCAGAGACTGTGCTGAGTGAGATGTAAACTCAGGGTCATGCTGGTAAAACATCTTCCATTCATGCTGTTTATAGAGCAGAAGGAGTAGTGGTTACTATAAATGTGTGTTGGTGCCAAACTCCAACCACATCAACATGCAAATCAATGTAACAAGGAGCATAACAACTGCTGAATCTGAATTAGAATGCAGCAAGGCTCTTTAAATGAAAGTGATTCTGCCCTTGCCTTGACATTTGCTTGCTTAGCTCATATGTAGCATCTGTACAAAGTCTATGGCTTGGTGACAGCTTCTCCAATAGTCTCATGTATGCCCGCTATACATTGCGCCCATTTGATCTCTTTATATCTTCAGAGACCTTTGGCTTAACCCAGAGAAGAAGATTCAACTCTCTCAATGATTGTGTGTGATCAACAAAGACACCTAAAGCGTACATGTTAAGTGTGTGTATTACATCCTAATAATTGAGCGATGAAGATATCTAAACCTCCTGTGTCCATGCAGGTATCTCTGAAGCAGTGCTAGGTTAGGTATCTATGAAGCAGTGCTAGGTTGGGTATCTATGAAGCAGTGCTAGGTTGGGTATCTATGAAGCAGTGCTAGGATACCCAGTTTTATTATCTAAATGAATTACGATGCCCTTAAAATGATCAAAATATGAGGTTTGAAACACCAGAGAGAAAGGAAAACTAACTTTAGTCTGATACTATAGTTTACATTTTCATATACTTCAATGTAATGACCCTCAGTTAGAGGGTCACAGACTGTTTTGAATGGTATTTTGAATTCATAAGCATATCATATTTATATTTATAGATATCGTGTGAGATTCCCCATGATTATCACGATAATAAATTTTTCCATATTGCCCAGCCCTACATGCACTCCTTATCGTCCCAAAAAAAGAGTCACTGTCCAAAAATCCAAACCAAAATAACAATGTACAGAATAGTATAGATGCCAATGCTGCATAAAGTCGCCTTTTGTTATTTGGCCATTCGTCTTCCACTGAGAACATGCAGGCCTATCACTCTCCCTTTTACCAGCGTGGCAACTCTCCCACGCCTCCCAGCCCCAGAACGTCCACAACAAACCTGTGTAACTAAGGTGTTTTTGTGTAGCTAAGGTGTTTTTGTGTTGGCGCTCCACTTCGGAAAGTCCGAGGACACTGAGCACACACATGCACACGCGGTACGTATCCAGTCCAGTGTTTCCCTGAGTCTTAATGCTAGGCTGTGGTCCCACACTGCAAGCCATACAAAACAGCAGTTGTTTTGTTGTCTTGCTTTTCACCCGAGGAGGCCCATGTGAAGTGGATGCTAGCTGGATGCTTTTTTTATGTTGGTCTTTATTTATTTTTGTTTATTTATGCTAGCCTGTTCTTTATCATGCACTGCTATTTTGGTTTGTTTTTATATTAAAGAAAAAGATAGATACATCCATGCTAGGCAATTTTATTAAATGACCGGTAAATAAACGGTGATTGTCCGTTATATTCACTATAATAAAGTGACTGCAAGATTTCTTTTTAGAATAAACGATGCAGTTGCTCCAAAAACATTAAGTACAGTCAGCTGTAAAGGAGGCTTCACCAACCAACTGTTGAGTGGATATAATAGAGGGGAGGCCAGTAATGTTCCAGACGGGTGAAGGGAAAAAAGGGAAAAAAAAGGAGAGAAAGAAAAAGGGTAACTAAACGAGCCTATCTGAGCCCAGTAGAGAGGTGAGCTGACCCGCGCTGGAGGACAGGGTACCGCTCCAGGACTTTGAGACGCCAAGGCCTGGGTGTCAAACGGCCGGCGGCTCCCCGCGCTATGCGCCCACTTCGGCACACGGCGGGGCTGTGACCGTGACCGACTTTGCGGACGTTGAGACCGAGAGGCGGAGGAAGAACAGGAAGAAGGTGTTCGGGAGAGAGAGGACACACGGGTATGGAAAACACAGTGTGGTGTGGCGTTGCAAAGGCAGAGAGAGTCGACCTCTAACCCCTTTCCGCTGGATGATGACCTTGCTTGGAAACATTCCATATGAGTGATGTCATGCTTCGTCCTACATGCTAAAAATAGCAGCTGACATTCGCTGATGGGGAGAGCACAAAAGGGAAAATCATTTTAAAAAGTGCCGTCAACCGCTCAACCAAGTTCAACTTTTCACTTCTCGCCTTTCAGGGACTAATTCCATTGTCTCACCGGTGGGTAAGTATTTCCACATTTGGCTTATCGTCGAGGAAAATGGAGGAATACGGTTGGTGTTGAGTAGCGGAGCTTAGCGAGTAACTGTGGTAAAAGGGGCGATGAAGCTGCTACCAGCACCTACCTCTGAGCGTACACACTCTGCTTCCCGCTGATAGAGCTCCCTGCCCTGTTTGTACCTTGAAATTCCCAACTCAGCCTGGCTGCCTAAGCTCCCTAAAGAAAATCCTGGGATTTAAGAGAAGGAATAAACAGGGAGGGGGTGGATTGGGAGGTTTGGGCATGGCAGTCAGGCCAGCCTGCAGCCATCACTGGCAAAAGATAAGGGACAATGGCGAAATCCCCCCCCCCCACCCCTAACCACATCCAACCACCACCACCACCACCACCAAGACCCCCTCCTCAGCCTAATCCTGGACAGGGATGTGGGGAACCAGAACGTGACGCTGGCTCGGTTGAAAGCTCGTCCCCCGGCCTGAAACCTTTGATCTAGACACGCCGTGGCTGGACGGCGGCATGGACGCACCAGCAGAGCCTGGGTGGATTATGTCCACACAGCACCCACCTCCGCCATTCAATCCCCTCTGTCAACAGTCCTCAGATGTGCCACGGTGACCGGGGTGGAAAGGTGAAAGAGAGGGGGGAAGCAGTGGACTAGTACTGCCTGACTGACTCGTCCCGAGAGCTGCAGCTACGCTGTTAAAACGTGAGTTAGAACTTTAAAGGTACTTACGGATTTTGATAGGGTTATGAACTCTATGAAGTGTAGTGGGATCTGTCAGGTAAACAGGAGACTTAATGGCAGTGTCCTTGTCTGTGCCTCGTGCCAGTGGGCACGCCTGCTAAGCCTTCCAGCCCATTACGAGGCTGTTCCAGAGTGCTATTCCACTGCCAGCTCCGATGAGGTCCTGGCAAGGTCTCGTACGAGTTGTTAAATTGTCCCAACTGTGACTCAAAATGGTTCATTCCAAGGGAAGGAAGTGTTTTATTAATGTGCGTCTCAGAGCGAAACGTTGTTGTGTACTAAAGAGAACAGAGGGAGACAGACAGACAGAGAGAGAGAGAGAGAGAGACAGAGACAGAGAGAGAGAGAGAGAGAGAGGTGGAGGGAGGGAAAGAGGGCAGGAAAAAAGACGCAAAAACGACCTACATCAGTCTAGGGCGGTAGGACCCCAAACTTGACTGTTGGCTCCCATCATGTGAGACATTGAGGGGCGTCCGCTCCTTGGGAGGAACAATCCGTTTATACCCGGGTCGCGCGGCGGTGATGGATGGGCAAACAGGAGCAACACTTAATAACCTCTATCATGCCGCGCGACCTCATGGTCCACGGTGAGCGCCAGTTTGTTTATGGGTGGTACCTCCGACACGCTAGCCGCGCAGAAATTCTGTTGCGGCTAATGGGCCGGACTGAGGGATTGGACTGTCAAGCATGGTGTGAGATCTCATTTTTCTTCCCCCTGGCGTCTGAGGTACCCCCTGCACGGCCCACACAGCCCCACCCCCCCCCCCCCCAGGCCCCGCCTCCCTGCTCCCCCATCGTCTGACAGCAGTGACTGAGCCCCCTGGAATATGGAAGTGTGTGAGAGAGAGAGTGTCAATTAGCATGAGGGTGTCCTGACAAATCTGTTTCCCCCCTCACACAAAGGCCTTGGATAACATGTCCCTGATCCCTCTATGTCACAGCTCCCGCCGCACGGAATCTGTTTTGCTGCCACCATTCAACTCTGGAAATGGGTCAAGCTCACTTGTTCAGCCACGGAGGAATAGGGGTTGTGTGTGTGTGTGTGTGTGTGTGTGTGTGTGTGTGTGTATGCGTGTGCACCAATTTCTAATGGCAAGACACACCGGGAGGGTGATAACTCTTTTAGGAGTGAGAGGAGTGAGACGTAAACAGACCATGAGACGCACATTGTGCGCAAAAAGCTCTTTGTTTACATTGTTGAGTTGTGAGTTGAGGTAGCGCATTTGTACATTTCTGTACAAATGTCAGAATGTCTGACCAGAGGTACAGAGAACCTGTCTCACACAGAGACATACTGTGTAACAGGTAGGGACACATTTTTCCTCCCCTTGCTGTATCAGCTGATAAGAGCCTGTATGTGCACTCTGTGGTGTGATCCCTCATCATGTGTTCTGTTAAGAGATGTGGTTATTATGACTCCATCCATGTGACGAACACGGCGTGCGAGTACACAGCGGCAGCCATCAATATAGCACCCTTATCCAGGAACACAGGCTGCCCCCCTTATCTTGTAGCTTTCTTAACGTAAGCCTGTCTCTATTATGTATCTCAAAAACACAATAACAATGCATACGCGTATGGAATGTGAATTCCCCGATATTTGTTTTGCTAAATATTCTGAACATGCGTGATTATTTTGTTTAACTGGTGTCAGTAAGTATGTTGATGGCTGAGATGAATAATTAACCTGTAGACTGTGTACAGATGTATTATTGTATGTCAGAGAGTGATGTTGGTGAGAAGTTAAAGATAAAAGGATAGTAATAGTAATAGTAAAATACTTACCAAAGATGCCAGTGGATATACATGGGAAGGCCTGCGTAAGGAGACAAGGAAATAGCAATCAGAAGACGTTCATATCACCAAACACATTTAGCATAAATAAAAACAAGTCAAGGTTAATTACAAAGAAAATTAAAAGAAGAATCTGTGCTCTGCAGCTGTGAGTATCGGATGTTATTTAGCTGTTATCTTCTTTTGTTTTCAAGACAAACAGTAATAAATATAGCATATTGACACAAATACTATCTCCAGGAAAGTAAAACTTTCATGTCACAAATCCTAAAACACCTCGGACATTTTCACTTTGTGATGTAGACAGTACCTCTGTGTTCCTATGGACAAATGGTCCTCGATCAATTAATTAATTACCATTGAATAATTATGCTTGTTTTTATTTGCTTGACAGAAATCACAAATTATTACTCATAGTGGTAGTGACATTATGTATTTATTTTACCTTTATTTTACCAGGAGCTGTGCAAAAGTGTCCTAGCCAAGATGAAATAGCACAGCAAGTCGCAGACAAACACAACAAACAAACACATTACAGTATAACACACATTCTGGGAGAGTACAACAAACAGAAAAGCCAGGAAGGTCCATGCTAAAAGCCTTTACAGGGTAAAGGCCACCTCTAGGTGGGCTCATCCTGAATCAAGTTCCTAGTAGAAGGGGCAAAGTGGCTGAAGGCTTTTTTCCCAAGGTCTGTGCGAGCTAAAAGGACAGTCCTGGGATCGAAGGGAATGGCCACCAGAATCACTCCTACTGAGATAGGTACATAAGTGCGCAGGTAAGAGGCCAAGAAGACCTTCATGAATAAAAGTCTGCAGGGGCTGAGCGTACGTCTGGCTAGCGAGGACCAGGCCGACGTTGGCATACAAAGTGAGGCGATGAGTCAAGGCTTTGTCCTCAGCCTGCAGACATGCGGCTGACGCACGCGGGTATAAAATGTTACCATAATCAAGGACTGGTATAAAAGTTTAAGAGTTCTGGACTTAAAAGAAAAACACTTATTAGACTTATTTCTAAAGTAGAAACAATGTTTCAGTTTAAGTTTCTTGGTCAAGTTTTGAATGTGTTCATTCAAAGACATTGAGTGATCAATAAGAGAACGTCTTTCTCCTGGCTCTGGATAATAGATCTCATAATGGATAGACGTATGTTGTGTGATATAGGTACAGAGTTAGGAGACCTCATTAAATACTGTTATGACAGAAAGAGAGAGAGAGAGAGAGATAGATTTGCTCTCAGGTGTAAGGATCACTCAAATTCAACCAGGCTATTTGAAGACACGTTTGCTCAGACACACATTAGAAGTAATGCCAGTTAAATGGATACCACACGAACGCAGTAAATTAACCGCAATCATCGGCTACTCAACAGTCATACTCGAGCGAGTCCATAGCAGAGTGTGCCTGGGGGCTCAGTGGATCACATGCGTGGACCCAGACAGTAGGCTGGGCCTTCTCTCCTTAATCGTCTCCGGACCATGAATATCACAGTAAGGTGGATTGATCCAGTCCAGATCCAAAACATTGACCCGCCAAGCTCTTTGGTACCACACGTTTTAGGCAACTATATAGTCCACTACCATGTGATAACGTCTGAATAATACCCGACATAATGAAAACTTTCCACCTCGTTATCCACATCCTGTCAAGAGTGTTGAATGATTAGAGCTGAATTTGTATTTAATTGGGGGGTTTTAAGAGTTGTGGCGACGAGTAGCTTTTTGGGATTCATTTTAATAGGTTTGCCCATGTCTAAACTGCACCAAAAAGACATCGGAAAAGTTTTTAATGTTCAGATTTGCCACTTATCCAACCTCTACTATATGTAATATTGATCATTATTGTGCGTTAAGTTCATAAATATATTTTCCAGACTACACAGTGTGGTAATGTTATGTATGTATGTAAAGTTAGACACATGTTAGCATCCCTTAAATGCAACATACCCTGATTAAATGTAGATATATTTACATATTAATGAGGAGAAATAGAGGTAAGAGGAAAATGTGTTGAGAGAGGGAGAGACACAGTGAGTGTGAATATTGTCTTGAATATTGTATTATAATCCTGTATCTGTGATACTAATATCTGTGCTTCTGTTCAGCCCACCTTCATTTTACACTCGTAATTAGCATGCGGAAATAGACTGCAATTAGTTATTCCCCATTCAAATTTGGATTAATAATGTAGAGCAGGATTCAAACAGAAACTTGTTCAGTTTCTTAAATGAATAATTAATTTGCTTGTATCTCATCCACTACTAGAAGTGAAAGAGTCAATAAATGCATAAAAAAGGTAAAAATGCAAATCGATCAAACGTATGTCCATCATAATTCTGCAAACATTAGTCCTATAAACAATACAAATATACAGTCCCTCGTTTGTAGCATTGTGTCATATATTGTCATATATATATTATATTAGAACTCATATTGATTAGCATTGTGTACTAATGCACAGTACACTAGGCATGAAATATGGCACGACAGGATCTCCCCTTCTTACAGTGCAAAAAATAAAATATAATGATTGTTGAGCATTGACTTAATATTTACCTCCAGCAAAACTAACATATTTGTTGCTGTCTTTTCTGAAGAGATTAGAAAAAGTAAGCACCCTGTAATAGTCCTTGCATTGCAGCATTTTGCACCAGATGTATTATTCAAGTGTGTCTTTATAGCTGAAAATAGTTTAATTATTCTTAACTTCTGTGAGGAAGTATATTATGATACATAGGCCTGGCTCGCAGCTCCCCCATTTCACATTCATCTTTTTAAGTATATTAATAAACAGTAAGAGAGGATGTGTTTTTTTTTTTCAACGGTTCCATTTGTCTTCAAAAGCAGCTGAATGCGTGCTTTAATACTGCATTTATCAAAAGGCGTGGCCGCAGCATTAATATAATATGAAGACAAATGAAAAAGAGCATTTGCACCAACAATTCACAAGTGGATTAATGTGGAGCAAAGGGAACTGGATCTTCTGAATATCAGTCAACGGTCGTGTGTTCAAAACACGCCAAACACAAAACGCTACGCAGACCTTGTGAAGTCGTATTTAGAAAAACGCAGACACTTGCGGCTTCTGCCAAATATTGCCTCATTTTTTTTTTTAAGATGTGAACAGTCAACTAATAGATTCAAAGAGTGCATTTACAAATACATGTCTGTCAGTGTGATAACTGACATTACTTGTCAGCTGGGTGGCTGGGTTTGTTCCCAAGGGTGTGTTTTCACTGAAATAACTGACAGCTTTTCTTTTTGTTGGTGTTAAATTCAGATATCTACAAAGTAAGCCGTTCATTAGAATAACCATACATTGTTCTTTTTAACACATCAGAGTATGTGACACTTCGAAAACGCAGATGTCCTTTTGGTCCTCGCTTGCAGCAAAGCAAACGGAGTAAAGTAAAGTAGTCTTAAAGGACTTTTTGTGATTCTTGTCTTCTTCTGACGGCTGATTTAAATATTTGACTGGATCTTTCACCTCACTAGGTTGACTGGATCAGACAGAAACACACCCATCTTAAAGGAAAGCATGGGGATGTCTTCCATACTGTTCTCTGCTGAGGCTGGGGGTATTTGGGGACTAGATAATAACCACATATTGAAACTGAGCCAGTGAATTGATTTTAAATATGTCAAATATTTAAATATTCTAAATATATATATTTATAATATAATATAAAAAAAACAGACAAAACAGCATAATATATAATATCCCAAATAGAATACAATTCATAATTAATGTGAAACACAATTCAACCAGGATCAATTTGGCACTCATACCTTGATGATAATACTGTGATGTATCAGTCATCAAATAATATTCATGCTGAATTATTCAAAATTTGAATCCATTTTGCATAGCAACAACTCATTAAGATGACCTTGAGTGTCAATGTGTGTGTGTGCGTGTGTGTGCGCGCGTACGTACGTGCGTGTGTGTATATGAGTGCGCAGGGGGTGATGACATACTGTCAGTATAATCAATTAGAGCCACCTTTTATTAGTTGTCTGGCCAATCCATTAAAGGTTATTGATCTTTCGGGGGAAGGATGACGGGTGGTGGCAGCGGTGGGAGGGGTGCATTAGGTAATGACTTTTATTAGATACTGTAAAGACACTAATGTGACACGTTTGTAGTGCTTGGCTCAAAGGTTCAGGTAACTGCCAAACCGCAAAAAGGGGGAGTGGGAAATGCCATAAAATTGTCAAACCTCAAGAGGTTGGCCCGTTTTTTTTCATTTATACAAGATCCGTTTGGAGGACCCAATAAATCGCATTCAAGGGTCTACAAATGTTTCACAACACCACTCCTAATCGATATCTGTAAACGTCTTAATGCTTGAGATTATCCACTGGCATGCTATAAAACCCGCCGTTTCTAAGACGGCATTCATAACAACAGTTGTCCATGCCTTATGCACACCCTCATTCATCAAAAGAACGGAGAAAAAAAAGAGCCGTATCCTTCAAGGAAATTGCAGTTCCCGGAAAAAATGTGTCTGTGAGAAGGCTGCCGGTAGATATACTCCAACAGAAATGAGTCAGAGTGCTGAGAGCAAAAAGCTTGCTCAGTGCCAAACAACAATCTCAGCCACGGTGAAGCAGCATCTTGTTTTTCCCACGACTGACGACTTTCTGCGTGGGCCACCGTAGAAGTCGTCTTGACATTTGTTGCTTGTTCAGTGTGTGTGCGTAGCGGCGCCTGGCGCATGTATATAGGGGCCCGGTGTTAATTAGGGAGAATTGGCAGCGTGCACTCCAGTCATGACTTATGATTCCTGGCTGAGGTTATTATTTCTGTGTCTGTCGGCTCATTAGAAGCGAGCCAGCTCGGAGCAGTTGGCCTGGTGCGGGCCACAGTGTGACATGCTCTGCCTTGTCTCGCTTGCTTGTTTTCCGTCTTTGTGTGCTTAGGAGAATGTTCCGGAAATTGGTCACAGGGGAAATTATTCCATTGCCGAGGCTCCTCCCTAATCTATCACCTAGCTTTAAAGTAGAACGCGTATGTGTGTGTATATATAAATATACACACACAAAACACACACATGCGAACGCACTGGCACAAACATTCTTCTCACAGTATGTTAAGTACAACAACACCGAGTGGAGTCATCCCTCACCAACATTAAAACGTTAATAGGGATAGGGACGAGGACCTCTTAATAGATACAGCTGATACATAGTTTTTTTTGTCATTACATTATCTTAGACTCAAACAGATCATCGCATGATATCGATCGAAGTATCTAAAGTCTGAGCACTTAATCGCTTCTTTTCCACAGTCCTGTTGTTGTTGTGGGTAAACTGTAATTGGCACCACTTTGGTAGAATCACCCGTAGAATCACCCTCAGCTCTGCTTCCTGGTGCGGTGACACCCCCCCCCCACGGCCTCAGCTCTGCTTCGTGGTGCGGTGACACCCCCCCCCCCCCCCATGGCCTCAGCTCTGCTTCCTGGTGCGGTGACACCGGTACCGGGCTCTGAGCACCACACCAGGCGGCAGCCGCCATGGTCATGACCAGCAGCGTGTGGAAGAGAAGGAAAGTCACGCTCACGGTGACCGCTGGATGCTGCCAAGAGGGCAAGGCAGCGCCTCGTCTCGGCTGGATGAGTAAATAGCACTGGACCCAGGGCGCTACCCCAGGGCGCCCAGCCTCGCAGCCTGTTTGCAGACGGTTGCTTTGCTTATAAATCACGGTGACGAGGGGGGACCTTGTGCAAACCACCGCGCACCGCAGATGTGCGAAGCTGTGATTCTGAAGTGTAACTGTGGCACGGTCTTGCGTTCAGCCAGAATCTGCGTGTGATTACGACCGGAAACGTTGAATCACGTTGGCGGCGTGTTGCGTCACCACCGGAGAACGCGGTATTCGTATGTGACCCGTTTATCACCCCCCTTTTTTCCTCTCTCTCTGTTCATATACATGATGTGATGTAACGCTGCCCACTGATTATTTAAGTGTGCCATTATGGCAAATGGAGGATGGAAACCGAAGAGGACGAGGGAAGGATCTCATAATCAGAGCAGCCAGACATTTTCTATGAGCTGCACACTATCACAACCATTTTGATAAAATATTAAAAGCACATTATTCTTATTTTGTTCACAGTTGGGTGAGATATCAGTTCATCCCCATGAAATCATAGAAATAAGCCCGACGTCAAAAACACAAGACTAGACAAAGAAAGAGTGAAAGCATTGCGTTGCTATTAGTATAACACATCTATATTATATGTCAAAAAGAATCACGTCCATATCCCTTAGTATATCCACTGGAGAAGTAATAAAATAGGCTAGAACCACATTTCCCAAAGCGCTACAAACAAAATAATGAATACAAAACAAAAAAAACAAGCCCACATTAGTTTACAAGCCAACATCATCATCAACGCACTCTTGTGCTGGTGCTTCGGTGACCCCTCAAAAAGCACAGTAATTATAATTGAATCGTGAGAACATACGTTCCAATTAGGCGAGTGATAGTCGGTCTCCCGCTCTTTCACACTGTAGGTCAAAACACACGCAAACCACGTTATGATTCCCGCAAAAAATAATAATAATAACACGTTTCCGACTCAGGGAATAATTGCTGGGAACAGGACTTGAAGCCCAAGATGTTTTCTGTCAACTGGGAATACGTGCGCAAACTAAACTCTCTTTTGCTGACAGGCTTAAGAATTTTCCATGATTGCCGTCATCTCACTTAAGGGGGGGATGGGGGTGGGGATGGGGCTGGGGGGGGGGGGGGGGGGGGGGGGGGGGGGGGGGGGGGGGGGGAGGCATGAGGAGGGGATGGGGGGCTGGGTTAGGGTTAGGGTTAGAGTTATAAGCGTGCCATCTTGGAGCTATTCAAAGTGGTGAATGTTAAGCAGGACCGCCGCAGTGTATTAACGCAACACTGCGACAAATGGAAGGAGAAGGAAATCTTCTGCAGCGTGTTCGTCATCCAGTGGACGAGCGGTAAATGGGCTAATCAAAATATATACACGGAGGAGGAAGAAGTGGGATGTGGATACAGTGAATGGGGATGAAGCTAAAGCACAAACTGTACTTATATCCAATGCCGATTTGATTGGCCCGTGGCCCATCGTATGATGGACCATACGTCAGCAATTTGCATGTCGGCCAAAAGTTGCATTGAATGACATTGGAAGGGAATTTGGTTGCTTTTGTTAAACTGGGAATCTTTAGTATTTACTCAAGCCGTTTAGTTGTTTTATTATTACTAAACAACAATACAAGGGCACAAGCTACTTGTTCAGCATAAAAACCCACTCTAATACCGTAAGGAAAGCGCTTTGTTCTTCTATTCCCTCTTGTATCACCCTGATCTCCAAAAAAGGTTGGCTGTTGACACCGATTTTCCAACTGTCAGCGAGAGCATTTGATAGCCGCATTTAAAAAAATAAAACGCTACCACTTTGAACCGGAAATTGTGCACCACAGAGTCCCCTTAATATTTATGCATGAGAACCGCAGTCGATTCCATCGCCGAGCGCTGAGGCAGAAAGAGCCGTACACAAACAAAAAGATATTAGCCATCGCAAAAGACCTCTCTCTGACCTGCCCACGATTGATACATATTAAAGGAAAAATACAAGAAAGTAAATATATCTGTATGTATATATATATATATATATATATATATATATATATACACACACACACACATTTCTACTCCACTGTGGCACCTCTGCACACAGCTGCAGACTGTTCAGTTGTAAGATATTTTATGTTTTCATTTTATTACATAACCCTATTTATTAATGATCGCTCAACTACCGGAACAGGCTATTGCGTGGATAAGGATGGACGAGAGAGAGAGGCAGAGCGAGAGAGGCAGAGAGTAAGAGAGAGAGAGCGAGAGAGAGCAAGAGAGAGAGAGAGCGAGTGGCAGGTATAGCAGCAGCATCCATATACACTCGAGACCTTCATAAAGATACGTAGCCAATTCCTTAAAAGCTATGATTGATCTTTGCATTGCATAAGCTCTTTACCTTGACATGATGATAATGATAACAATGTATTGTATGCATCGGGAGAAGCATAACATTATGAATTGGAGAAGACATCTCAAAGATGTCAGATGTCTTTTTAGCAGAGGGGACTAAAATCAAAAGCACAAGAAAATTTAACCTTGAGATGGGAAAGAAAGGCAACAAACAGGAATAACAAATAGTACAAAAGAATATCTCAAAGGATATCATTATTCAGTATGAGAGTTTGGAATCATGTGCATAATGGAGGCCTCAATTATTATGTAGGCATAATGTTCAAATGTTCAAACAATGAAGAAGAAAGAAGAAAAACGAATGGAAGAAGAAAAGAGTGAAAATGTCAGCAGATAGTATGTATTAAAGGTTACATGGTTTGATATAGGTAAGCATATTAGGGCTGTACCCTAAAAGTCCACTAGTCGAATCGTCGCTCCGAGAGCCCCGAGTCGTTTTATGTTTATGAGTAGTCTTTTTTATGTGCATTATAATAACCGAATAAAACATGATATTAAAAATATAGGAATGTTATGACAGTAATCATGGAAAAGAGAAAATCACCAATCATCATCAAAAGAGAACTAATGCTTCACAAGAAGACGTATTTCATGAGGATCTAATGAGAGACCAACATATAAAAATAAACCTTGACGGGCAAGCGCCTCAACGGGGGAAATAATCTCGACTGTTATTGTAAAAAGATCTGGACGAGCTGGTAACTTAACTCAGTCTTGTTTTGAATGCAGATGATTGCCATGATTGTATGTGTGATTGTGTATAACACAAGGATGTGAATCAATACAACTTTGTCAAGAACTGTTGATTGGTCCATCGCGTATTGATCTCGTCAAACAGAGTTAAAGTTAGAAAGATATTGGATATTCACGCTCCGTAATGAAGCGATCTTAAGCGGGGAACTAATGGGACAGTCCGTGGTGGGTCTAGTGGTGTTAGATTAAAACTGAAAAGCCAAAGCAAGACCCACGGTGACTTGGACCGCTGAGTGTGCCTTTCACTTCCGGCTTTAGATAGCTTTAATACGGAGCGTGAATATTTGTTTTATATCCATCCGTTATTTTTAACATTGGTTCTCTTCTAATGTTATGGTTGGATTTAGCCTATGGATCTATCGCGCCCATCACTACAACTTCCCGCAATGGCGTGTAAAGCTGGAAAATGTTTTATTTTTATTTTATTTTAATAATCAATTGACCTGGCGAGTCAGGTACAACCCTAAAGCATATGTCAGAAAATATACTGCGTCTTCAGTGCTGCTTTGGGGTGTAACATAAGCAGAGGAAGAAAGCTGGGATAATCACTTGATATCACACAGTTCATGGTATATACCACATGAAGACATGATGCCCTGGTGCCCAGTCTAACTGACTAGTCAAATAATAATTACACACTTTTTCATGTGGCATTACATTCATTTCCATCTATAAATCAGTTTCAACTGCATTTCAAATCAAGACGAGAATAGGGAATAGACCCTATATGCCATGTGGAAATAGACAATGATAGCCTTCTCCGATGTAAGGCAGCTTATTAAGAATGTTCTCCAAGAAGTCCTCCAAGGAGAGTTCAAAAGAGTTCCTTCTATCAAAAAGAGTTTAAAGTTCACTCTGAATGACGGATTCTAATGAAACCTAGAAGTTGAATGATATGAATGAACACACGTACGCCTTATCTCATCTATCTATATATATATATATCCTCTGTATATGGTGGGCAGCCTTATAATGGCTTGGCAGAGGAGGATCCAAGCTGCAGGGGTTACGCGGGAGTCAGTGGGACAAGGTAAAACAGCAGAAGGGCATTAGCACGTGGTCAGTGGTGTGAGCGGGATGTACGGTGCTATGGCTGCAACGCCTTTAGCTAAATTTAGCCACGGCCGTGGCTACCACCCAGGGCATAGGCAGAATCTGACTGTCAATGGAGAATAGAGCCGAGTGGTGCCAGGAGGTTTGGAAAATGAATGTCCAGTCCCCAATGAGGGCTCGCCTCCAAACCGCCTTGGGGCTATTCCGACAGTCTCGATTGGAAACGACCTTCGAAGGCTGACCTCCCCTGCGAAGCACGGGCACGGTTGTGTCTTCTCTGCACATCTGTGTCACCCACATACTGAATGCCAGAGTTTACTAAACTACAAAAGTGTCAAGGGAAGATGGTTTTTTTTCCACATTCAGCAGGTAGTAATATGCTGAATAACCCCGTGAACCGGTAAAGTAAAAATACATTCAGAATATGTAAAGCTACAGAAAACAAAAACACACATACAAATTCACGGTTCTCTCATTATTTATGGTTTGATTCCAGTCCAAGGCGCTGAATATACACAAACTGGTTCCTCATAGACGATACCCGGTTTGAATTATACTGTTTAAGATGAAGGCAAGCTTCAAAGAGTTGCTAAGACTTTTTGTGTGGGCTCTGAGTACAAAACAAATAAATCAAATGACAAGGGTAACTATGCTTCAGTGTGTTTTATCGAACGTGTTTATGAAAGCAGATTACATATTGTTCATATTTGGACCAAAAGGCTGCATTTAAAACCACAGCATCGAGATAAGAGGCCTTTAGTCACACATCATCCGAAATATTAGCAATTATTCTGGCATATTATTCTGCCATGTTAATCATGCGGCTATTACAAAAGCAAAGGTAGGATGAACTATAGCCTATCACACTACACTACCCTCAAATACATATCTTCCGCCGAAGACTGTATAATAGTCTTTTATCCATGCGGTCAGTGGGCAGACTAAACCACGGTAGCATAGTTTTCCTTTAATGCTCCGTACAAGCCATAAATCTGAAGCAGCCCAGAGCTAGGAGAAACCAACACTAATTAATATAAGTTGTGTGAGAGGTCAGAGCTTGTGTCGTATTAGCAAGAACAAACACTATTTTTCAATTCCTATACTGGTCTGGTGCTCTTTAAGTAGTAGGTATTTTGGAATTCAGCAGCACGGGTATGCATAGAAATCGACTCATACACTGTGGTGTGTGTTTACAACTGTAGTCAAATGGCAAGCAAATATGTTTAAGTAAGGTCTTGCATTGTGGGATAATGAAGGCACTCAAGAAGCATGGCCTGAATTGTAAGTCTCTTCAAGGCAATTTGCTGGTCCATAGTAAAACTTGTGGCACAGGACAGAAAATCGTACAATTTTTTTTCCCCAACAAATGCACCCGGTCCTTTGGAGGACCTTTGTCCAAGGACAATGCAGACTCTGAGGAGGTCATCGCTCCCTCTGTGGGCCTGTGGGCGATTCACTCACTTTGATCCCAGGCTCCGCTGCTTGTACGGCCAGGCCCAAACTCAGGAGAGGAGGGATTAAGAACAGGAGGGAGAGAGAGCGACAGCTCCCCTTGTGTTTTTCTCTTTTTACCACTTTTTATTTTGGGAAAGGAGAGAGCATACACGTCAATAGAGCCTTCAAGGTGTCTTGTTTGGAAGAAACCCTGGGTACTTAACAGAGCAAAGCAGTCACTGGCTCATTGATAACTGTATAACGGCTTACTTTGAGTGAACAGGCGTTTCGCAGAGATTGGCGAATGGTTTCAAACCGGTGGTTATTAGTCATGCCGGCGTTTCATTTCCATATGTGTTTTTATTGTCTCCTGGGTAAAGGCTTGCGCGCTGGTTTTACTGTGCTCGAGTCACAGTTAATAATAATATTCACACCTTACGGCAAAAACAAAAGCATGCGGTGCCTTTACATCTCCTTGCTTTGTCTCCACACGAAAAGGCTAAGCGTGAAAATGTTTGTGCACGTTTATGCTTGTCGCATGGCTTGTCGCATGGTCTTTTTCATGATGCTGTTTAAGCGTTCCTTGTCCTGGACCTAATCAGGCCACAGATATAGTCAGAGTTACTACCACCATTAATTACAGGACGATGTATGGAGTGCTAAATCACAGAGAATATATAGTAACATTATAAAGATATATATGACAGGGAGCCAAGCCATGAGGATTCCCAGTGTTCACCACAAGGCTGCATGATGCTAATTATGATGGACTGTGTTTCAACAGGAGATCTCCACTGATCCTCTGTCGTCGTCCCCGCCCCCCCATATGCAATCGTCTGGGAGGGGACTCTCCACCTACCCATGCACAGCGGTAAGCAAGTCAACCTCAATTTCTCTCTTCCTCTCCCCCTACCGACCTCTAGGGAAGAAGGGATGATACACCTGGCTTCCCACCTCAGGGAACTTGCTTTATTCATGCTAGGCTCCGGAAATGAGGGATCAACCGAGGTGGAAGTGTTGGTAGAAGAGCTCCCCGGAGCTTCCCCCGCTCCACGGGCCATCGCTTAGTACTTCCACTTTATTATTTGATTTTTTTTTTTTACTTACTTTACTTTTTTTCTCTCTTCCATTGTCCAACAAGGCTTGCTCCGATGCACTGGTTGCTATAAAACAATGTTTCAATGTTGCTTTGTACATGAGAGAAGAGCAACGTGAATTGAGCACTCCAATAGTGAAATCATTCTGTATAGGAACCACTGTATATTCCACTATGTCTTCTGTATAGAAAAATCGCTTCTCAATGGAAAAAATAGAGATTGAAAAAATTAAAAACCTGAAGCATAACTATATACAACGCTGTGTGCTCCACTAATAGGCACACGGAAAACGTATCATAAACCTTACATTATATCCATTATCACGGCATTCATGCTAATGTGTTCCTCAGGTCTATTTTGCAAGCCTGTGCGGCCGTGGTAATCATTAAGGTGTTTAATAGACCATGTCGCCTGTAGGACCTGACAAGGCAAGCTGGGCAGAGTGGAGGATCCAGAGAAAGGGTCACCTTCATGGGGGAGAATGCCCTGTCACGCTAGGGCCAGGCCAAGAGCAGAACAACTCTCCCCAGCCGGACCAGGTCCAAAACAATGCATTCCTGTAGCCTGCCATGCAGAACAGCAGGTTTCCCACCTCTTCAAAAAAGTTCATCACCCACAAAACTGAAAGAAATAAAGACCTTCAAACAGAAAGTGGAGTGAAGACAAATGTCCTCCACAGCTGCTAGGGCTGGTACTAAATGTACAAGCCAAAAGAGAAATCCAACTAATTAAAATGAAATGAACGAATGAATGGAACCTTGTTATTGTTTCAATATAAAAGCTCTGTAAGAAAAGCCTTATAACTGGTCTGAGAGAAAGCTCTCACTAACATGTACAATAAAAGCATTGCAATGAGCTAAGTCTGAGATAAAAACACAGAATTACGAAATGACAATGACACAAAAGCATTGCGGACATTACCGAAGACATTGCATCATCGCTTCATTATCATCAGCTCAGATTGGTATACTCCCCCGCGAAAAAACACTACATCAGCGCCACACACGGCACTGATTGGCTGTAGATACGAGTTCCTCTATGAATGCAGTCCAGAATTCCCTACAGCAAACAGCAAGAGATAGGT
>OOFB01010235.1:0-21173 GCA_900323305.1 Trachyrincus murrayi | reverse complement strand
GGTCTGAGCACAGGTGCCTCTAAATGAAGAGGAATGAGTAGGGATCTGGAGCCCACCAACATCCCAAACGGAGTACAGGGGACACGCCACTCAAGGTCACGGCGAATTGCAGCAGCCCAAAGCGCCGCTGATTGATTTGGGAACGCAAGGAGCAGCTGGCTGAACGGAAACAGGAAGGAGACTGGGGCAATCACCAGGTGGCTCTCATGAATTATAATATCATGCCGGCCAGTCCTTCCCATGTCCCAAGCTGCTTCAGTACTGCTGCAGCTCTGGAGTAGCATCTCCACAGGACAGAAGTGTCCAAAATAGACAAAATTGTGTTTCAAATTACACTCAAGGTAGAGTTTGTCGCACTGGCTCATGAACCGGAGTTGCTTCCTTTGAACTGCAAGGAAAAACTCTGAAAATAAATATTGGCCAGAGGACGAAATACTCAATTAAAGTTTTCCAAATGGGGAGTTCATCATGAATATTGATAAAGCATTAATTAGTTACTAAAATTAACCAGCCATTTTCTTTGCAGCTAGTTCAGCTTGTGTTTGGGGGTACATTTTAACTCCTTGCAGCGGTCGATCTGGTAATATGATGCGCCTTAAAAAACATGTTCAGACACTAAACCCCACAAAGGAGTGTACTATTTATTTAGACGGCCTGATTAAGCTTGGCTTACAGACCACCGTGTAACCGATATTCATTATGTTTGATGGGGCTCGCACATTTTTCTATGACCCAGCCTGAGATTCCAAGGACCCTTACAGGGCTAAGCTCAGGTGGGGAGCCAATTACTCATTAAATCTCCGGCCATGATGGGCCTGATAACGGCAAACAGTTTTGAACTGGAACTGCGTCACTGAGGAGGGAATAGCGTTGTTGTTATTTTAATCGCTCGATGACTTTGTTTGTGCTGAGTCCAGATAAACACAGGGCTTCCTGTAAAGGGAATTATCAGATGGAGTGCTTCCTACACTTTCCAAATTGATCGGTTGTCCTCTGGCATTGCTCCCGCAAGCCCAATACATTTCAGACCAAGAACCATTGGGTAGAGACTAGTGTATTCACCCAGAGTGTGTTAGTATAGCACACACGCGTGGGACAATTGGGACACGGACAGGAAAAAAGGCAAACTCACAATAATTCCTAAACAAGCAAGACTGTATGATTAAATATAGCACATCTGTACCCTATTATAATGTAGTATATATTTTGATATTTTATAATAGTATATGATGCTATCTCCCCTTATATACCATATATACATATACCGTATATATGGTATATAAGGGGAGATACTAGGATGTAAGGACATTGCGTATTAAGCAGAGGAAGGTTTTAGAGGTTATCTGACATTTCTGTCAGTTTGACGTAGTCAAAGGATGAGACTGGATTCACCTCTGTGTGTTCCTCTGTATGACATCTCCTCCTGTGAATGGCACGATGACTAAATCGTTTGGTTTCCAGAAAGGGTCTCCATACAGTATTTTCAAGGAGGTAGGCTTTAGTTGATTTATATTTAAAGCTGTTCTGCCATTGTGCCAGTGTTACTGGCTCATTCATTAAAAATGCCTGCGACATTTACGACATCAAGGTCACTGGTTGACAATGGGAGAAATGTTTAACCTGCTAAATTACGCCAGGAAATTATCACTTGAGTGCGTATACGTCATGATGATTTAATGCTAACACATCATATAATTTTTAATTAACTTGCAACAGAAGAGAATGTGGCGGTCTGCTGGCGTAATTCAAAGACTATAGCTGCCCATTAACATGCACTCTATATTCACTCGCTGAATGCCATATCTATTTAGTTATTTAGTAGAGTGGACGGTTGGAGATTATTGAGTCAATGGCCACTAAAGCCAAGACCAACAATATCTGCAGAATTTCTAAGGACGTCAAAAGCTTTCGATCTTCGTAATAAAAAAGGCCAGCTGAATTCAACAAAAAAAAAGGAATCCTCAATCTCCAATAAAGTAAAAAAGTCACTTTCAATAAAGGGGACAAAACATTTGCTAAGGTCACAAATAAGTATTCCAAACCCTCCCCAGCAATCTCCAGCATCAGAGCGAGCCATTCCTGTGGGGAAGACGGTTAGAGCTAATATACGTTCTCATAAACCTGCAAGGTGCTGCTGCGTCGCCTCTTGAATCGCTGAGCAGGCTTTGCTGGAGGCCTGTTTAAAACAGTCCATCAGGCCAGGCGTCGTACGTCAGCTCTCGTTAGCTGTAACCTTGGCAGATAATAACGACACTAAACAGGCTGTATGTCCGTGGTAACAGCGACTGTGATTAAGGAATTATGTGTGAGGGAGGATGAACATGGTGCGACTGTCAATACCCAGAATTCACCTGGGCATAAGACAGGCAGACTGGTCTAGGTTTAAGCCAAAGTAATGAGGAGAAAGATGTGTAACTTGTGTATGTTTAACATGACTGTATGATATGTTTGCTAACTCTTAGTGATTTTGTGACACGTGCCACCGGGATAATGGTACACAAAACAAACAAACTGATAGATAGACAGACATTTCTGAAAATCATTAATATTTACATCAGACTTACACTTACTGTGGATTTTGACAGTTGTCATCTTATTAACTAACTTCAAACAATCCTTCAATCCTCACATTGCTGTAAAAAGTTAATGTAATGATAACAAAAACAAGAATGCATTAAGACTAAAAGCACTTGAATTAAATGTCTAAATGTCTCTAAATATAAGAATTAGGCTCACTGTGAAGGATAAGTGGAGCATAGAAGTAGACCAGCTTGTGAGATGTTAACAAATCAGCGGCTCTCATCAAGAAATAACAAGCAAAGTGTTAAAGGTCAAGAGAAAACACAAAACCAAAACATAATGGCGAGATTTAAAGTCATTTAGATGAAAATGACCATTTACGAGGAAAACGTTTGAACAAAGCAAGACATTTTTCCTCCTTTTTCACTGGTGCACTATCATATTTCATTCATTATCCTCCCGTCCATGAACACTAAAACCCACCAAGGAAGGAACAGCCCTATATGTAACCCAATCCTTCTCTTTCATACATCTACATATGTATACGTATATCTACACATACCAGACTGTATATATAAAAAATGTTTATGCAAAAGCAGCTGTAATTGCATGGCTGTTATTAAAAGTGCATGCGTCTGTATGTTGTGTGTAAAATAATATCCAACACATCATACATCTTTAGCAGCTGCACAGAAGCCTTATCTGTATTACTTGAGGTGTTTATTTGGCACACACACACACACACACACACACACACACACACACACACACACACACACCGTTAAACTTGAAAGATTGGAAGTTGAGCGGTAGTACCTCAATTAAGCACAATTTAGCACTGAAGCATTTAACATACCATTTTTGAAAACTCCTTTTGTGTCAAACAACCTTGTAGTGCCGTGTAGTGCCTGGAACATGTGTGTACGGCACAGTGCTGGGAGGATAATTGAGTATAAGTCAGTGGAAATGGAACACTGTGATCAACGGGTGAGTTCTAAGTTTCATGGACACGACCCCGGCAAGGTCAACTCTGGGAGCAACACATGGCATCGTTACAGCCCAAGATCTGAAGGGCGTGGATGAGGTCAAATAATTTGGCCAGTAACAAGATTGTAGGCCTGCAGTGGTGGGACTACTACCGTGTTTGTGAAGTAGAAGAAGTAGTGTAACAACACGAAGAGCACCCTCTCCTGTGCTGCTTAATCATCATGTATCTCTCCTAATCCATAGCTGGTGAAGCAGCTTATTCTTTGATGCAGTCATGTTAGACGTCATGCTCCGCCACTTTAATTAAGTGTATTGAGAGGAAAGCGTGGATTCAATGCTCTCATTATTATTCATTCAATAATTAAAATATCCATCTGTGAGTCTTAAATTGAAAACTCTGCCAAGCGGAGAAGAAAACGTGCCGTAATGAATGGTGCCCAGACAGTTTGATAGGTGGGAGGTAGAGGAAGACACAGATGAGACGGAGCATTCTTCAGCGCTGGCCCTACAGTGTGTTCCTGCATCCATGTCTTCTACTAGTTATTTAGCCATGTTATTCAGTTTGGGCAGCACGCCACCGATGCCGAGAAGACAGAAAGCAACTAAATAAACTTGAGTGAATGTATAGAAGTGACACACAGTGCTGCATCGTTAATAATATGAGCGCACACACACACATGCGGACACACACACACACACACACACACATTCCAAACTGATTCAGACAGTTCATTAACAATAATGATGTAAACAAGGACTCATCCCTGCACAAGTCCACCAGCAATCTGTTTAAACAATACCAATGAGAGAGGGGAGAATGTCTTGTCCCCCATCAGGAGCCACGGTGGGGCCACGGTGGAGCCACGGTAGGGCTACGATGGAGCCACAGTGGGGCCGCGGTGGAGCCACGGTGGGGCCACGGTGGAGCCACGGTGGGGCCAGGGTGGGGCCACGTGGAGCTAGCGAGGCTGATTAGGATCGCAAAGGTTCATTAGTGAGCCCGGCTCTAGAGATAGCAGGGGAGACCGGGCCATTTATAAGATGATCAGGAAACCATTTGATGGCACCAAAGATTTCTCAAACTTTGAAACCAACATGCAAAAGAAAATCTAAATAACACTTGCAAGCATTTACTGCTTGTAAATGCTTGGGTCGTATGCAGAAAGATTTAAGCACACAATGCACTACTGTATGCATTGCCTCCATAGTATCTCACTCCCTTCTAGTGCAAACAAAGAACTCTACAAAGACAAAGCTCCCCTGGGCGAATGTGCCGCACTTTGAAAATCCACATTGCTGTGAGTGACTCATGCATAGTTATTCCAACGTAGCAATTTATCTGAGTGTGAAGTATCAAATCAGAACTAATTGCTGTTAACAACCCAGCGGTTCGTCTGCACCTCCGCTCCCTTTCTTCCTGCCCTCATTCGCTTAGGCCTGAGGGAATCCTGTGTAAAAAAAAAGAAAGAAAAAGAGAAAACAGGGCGAGGTTCTCTCCGTGCGTGCCCCTCGATTCCCCCGCACTTCACGGAAAGGAGACAGAGGAGACAGATATGCCTTTTGTTCTCCGATATTGGGCTAGACGCTTCCGGTATGTTTAATTAATGCTCATTGTGTCACGCTCGCCTCACATCGTACAGCAGCAGCGGCATCTGTTTAATCAACAGCTTCCTCCGACGTCCCCCCAGTGGGAGCTGCCTCCGCTGCTCTCCGGAGGTACTACTGAGGGACTCAGAGATCCTCTCAGAGCTCAGATGCAGCCACAGAGAGAAATCAGCCCACGTCTTGAGCCTGCGAGTCCAACAGTCCTTGATGGATCCTCAATGCTTGCCAGCTCTTATTATAGACAAGGTATATTAATGTGAGAACGGCGAGAAGAGGCCTTTGCTGGAGACGGCCGCAGAGCCATCATCCCAGTCTGCAGAGGCACTCTGGAGATTCCTTCAATCCCTGTCCCTGTGATTAACCCTCTTGAGGTGCGTGGAAATGTCACATTTTACATATCCTAATATTTCACCCCACATAAAGTGAGTTCCGTATTCTTTTCTGGAGTGAAATGTCAAGGGGAGGTGATACTATGGGTCTGTCATCTGGTCCTGGAGCTCCTCCTGCTGTGCTACAGCCCAGATCCACACTGGGCTAATGGGATGCGGGGGACGATGGTTAACGCGGGGCTGGATGGCACACCGCTAAGACCACATAATTGTAAGCGTGAACGTAATTGGAGCTAATTGGAGCTCGTTGCCGATGGTTCAGATCAGATAAACAGCAATGATAAATTTAAGTAGCGCCGTGACCTTTCTAAAGCCTCAGCCTAATTAACCTTTGCGGACGCTTGCCGGTATGCAGAGCTGGGGCACGATCGACGAGTGGCTGAACGGCAACAGGGCCGGCTTGGTTGGGATCCGGCATAAGTAGCACAGGGCAGGCTGGGGGATGGTACTGTGCAGGCTTCAATGGAGCACAAACCACAGGGTTTCCTCTGATTAGAGGTAGGGTCATCGAGACATACTGTAGATTGCCGGTGAGTAATCTTTTGAGTGAATCTTTAAAGAATGAATGACGCTATGAAATGATGTTCATAGATGGAAGAAAAGAAGGGGATTAAAGATTAAAGACAAGATCTCTGGCAGGAACAGTGGCGATAGTATATATGTACTATGTTAGCCATTGGCCAACATTTAACCTCAGTCATCTTACAAAGTCACACATTTACATTTCAGGAAATAAATCCTAAAGAAAGCAGGTGAGAATTAATTGTGTCACTGTTGAAGTATGAATGGAAGCATGAGTGAAATTTTATATTTGGTGAATATTTGGTAAACACGTGGTGTGGTGTAAGCAGATCAGCAGTTAACCTCTCAGTCTCCTATACAAATTAATGGCTCAGTTTACTCTGCCATGATCACAAGCCAAGTCCATTCACAATAAAGCCTTTATGCTCCACTCGGCCATTATATAATTAAATCTGGAGTCACTTGCACTTCAGGACAATAATTAATTTTGCAGGGTTACAGGGCAGTGGAAAAAATGTGTGTGGGATCTGTTGAGCACATTAATAAAGGTTAATTAATACCTTTGAGAGTAGCCAAAAAATTTACCAAAAATATGTGTTATAAAATTGTGTTAAAATTGTGAATCATTTATTTATCAAATAACACAAGGAAAAATCATATTTTGTTTGTATTTTGACAGTGTTCATTGCAGCAGAGGATTTGCTGCTAAACCCAGTCAGCCACAGCAGGACCTACGGATGTCTTACAGGGTCAAAATGCCAACTTGTCAACCACACTCCAGTGTATTCTGTGTCCCACAAACACTTTGGTGGAGCGTGCCCCCCTTGTTCAGAGATATTTATTTAGCTTTTTCATGGCAAACGCTGCCATGCCCTTAACAGGCCAATGGCTGGCCAAGGATTATCAAGTAGAGGCTATGAGCTGTCAGCTACACATGCTGGTTGCATATGATATGAATGCATTTTGAGAACTCTACTGGGAAAATATGGATGTAAGTTAATATATCTGGAAGCCTTGAAACTAGCTCCCAGGGTCCGGTGTCTAATCCCTTCATTCTACACCATTCATCTTCAATCCACTTGGGTTTTTGGCATTTCTTTGCTCCACGGGCAATTTTGTGGTTTTCTCAGCTGAATCGCATCGAAAGCCAGTGTGTGATATGACTACAAAACACTCCCAGGGTCACCAGGGAGTTGAAGGCAAGGCCACTAAATACAGTCGGTTACCATGTCACTGTCGACCACAGACGGCCGCTTGACCACCGCACGCCGTGCCAGAAATACCTTAATGACGGACACTTTCGGAAATAATTCAGTTGTGGGTTGTGGTCAGATGATACAAAAAAAGCTAAAGAAAATAAATAATGGCTCATTAGCAGACAACAAAGACCCCTAGCTGTATCTCAAACATGCAGCAGACCCCCGAGACTGAAATCCTTGTTATTTTATCCCAGCATACCGCTCCCTGACGAATAGCTGGGCTACTTTTAAAAACAAATCCACTTAATTTAATAACGCTCATTAAGGGCCTGAAATGACAAGACGAAGGCTACTATGAAGGAACCCGTAATGATGCTTTAAGTTAATATGCTGTCTTTTGTCAGGGTTACTGTCAAATGATGTTGAATTTTGGACCGTGGAATAAGAGACGGACCGGGACTGAATGGCTTCCAGATGGTGGCGGTGGCGTAGCCCTCTCCATGCAGTCTCTCAGCTTTCTACCTGACAGACTCTGATGGGGAAGAATCGAAGCAGCCTTCCATGACGAACCGAGGCAAAAGACCAATATGAGCCATCTCCTCTGATTCATGTACAGCATGCCATGTACAACTCAGAGTGGAGGGCCTCTCAGATGTAAACATCCATGGGACAACACAGACTGACGTGTGTGCACACGCACGCACACACACGCACGCACACACACAGGAAAGGAATCCATATGTCATCAAGCAGAAACACAGAGGCCTCACTTCCAGGCAATTTTGCTGTCATGTGGCGGATAGGGTGAAAGAAAGTTCTGAGTCAAAGTTTGAAATCAGCTCTTCAAGCTTATACAGTGAAATTTTGAATATAGCACTCGGTCACACTGAGCGCCACTTAAGTCATCAACAGCATCACTGAAAACCTTTCTCTTTCATTTCCCGGCCAATTCACTAGCGTGGCAATGCTGAGTATTGCATTTCCCTCAGAACAGCCAGCTGTTTCCAAATGGACCATAATAACATGGCACGCTCCATATATCAGCACGGCCATGATGAGACCTATTTATTGTGTCCTGGCGCAGGAAAATATTGACAGTCTGCTGGAACGGCTTCACTGCCATCGACCGACAAGGCAGTGTTATTATCATAACTCATCCCGATCCAAATCAGGGCCGAGCCTCAGCTGTATTTTTACTCCTTAAGGTTCTGCTCTCGCTGCAATGTCCTCTGGAATAAAAATACGCATGCAGTGTGTGAGCAGCAGGCTTGAAGCAGGAGAAGGGCTTCTCGCCAGGTATTTTTTGTTCCCGGGCAGGAGTGGTTCTAGGGTTTCTCCCCGGGAAATCTTTTTTGATAAACAAGCTCTATATTGATGGGTTTTTTATGCACTCTGGCACCTTTTTTACATTCAAAGTACTTAATCATGTCTTAATCATGTCTCAATCATGTCTTGATCATTGAAAAATTTAAATGTGTACCTCAAAAACCTGTTTACTTTCCAGATTAATTATTAATTGTGTTGTTAAAAAATGTTAGTAGTTGTTAGTAATTAGTCTTAATTAGTCGTGTATGAAGATGAAGGAGGACGTGATCTATTCTACAGTCATTTACTAACACTCTAGCTTACTTTTAACCACAAATCTTAAATGTTTGCAAATTAATTTCTTGCTCCGTTTATTTTCCTTAATTGCATGAATCTAATCTAAATTAACAGTGGTCAGTGTCATGGCGTGATGCATATGAATGCATACGAAGTTCAGATGACAACATATTACACGTTGATTTACTTTGCCTTACTTTGAGAATGACAATATGGAGAGATCATCTTGAAATGTAGGTGATCACCATCAAAACCATCAAAAAATCTGGGCTTTGCTGACCAGAGTTGGAAGGGGGAAATCGGGCACAAAATGGGGCTAATTATCCTGTAGTGTGTACCCAGCATTGGGTGATGTTTCTGGGCTGTGGGGCGGGATGTCTTGGCCGGTGGGCTGTGGTCATCCAGAGCCACAGAGAGCATGGACAGACTGCCCTCACCGGCTGTAGAAACACATTCTTCTGGGCCCAATTCCAATCTTCCAATTCCAATCTTTTTTTTTCTTTTTCAGTGCTGGACAGGAACATAGACTTCCATCCAACCCTCTGATGTGGGGCTGAAGACAGAGACAGAGTGAGGTTGTTGAAGGCTGGACCAGACAGCTTCCAGATAGCTCTCCAATGCCTTGTGGGGGTTAAATGGCAGGTTTCCTTGGCTGAGGCCGACCATCGTTCTTCATGTGAAAGCCATCCCTCAGTGAGGCTCTGAAGTTGCAGCTTTACCTCACATCACATCAATTAAATAAAGGAAAAAAAGCACACATCTGCTTCTGCATCTTGTCCAGTGTAGCGTAGGAAGAAATACACATTTTAGTAATTTACTGTCAGACAACTGAGTCAAAATAAGCAACTTATTCCTTTTAAATAAGCCACAGTTGGAGAAATGCCGATTCTGAACTATACAGTATGTAGAATAAACCTATTATGCTTCTTTTGGATGCCATCTTTTGCAACATATGTCGATAGTTACAGTAGGTTATTTTATTTTAACACGCAGATTTTGAAGACAGTAATAAATGTTGTATACAGATATCCTACGGTATGGATTAACTGAAACCACTATTGGTATTTGTTGACTTGCTTCAATGACGCAAATGCGTTGTCGATGTAGTAACTGCGATAGCTGGGCTGTTCCTTAGCCTAGAGGACGGCCTTGTGCTCTAATTAACCAGCGAGTCTCTTTTTAATCTTACATGGCTGACTTTATTTTGTGCTAAGATTTCTTTTTATTTATTGCTAACCCCTGGAATCCCTTGGTGATTGGTGATTCAGCTGCACAGGGGTTTACAAACGAACCCTGTGTTTTGCATTGTGGATCTACTTGGCGGGGTGTCTTTGGTAGATTCGCCCCTCCTTTCCGCTTTTGTCCCCCTCACACTGAAAAGCTTAGAGTGAAACCACCTTCAGTATGTTGACTGAATCACCTGTTTTTGCCGATCATGTAACTGAAACCTGAACACGCGTTTGGACACTGGAAGAATGTCTCTTAAGACGCAGGATCAGAGAGACTTTAAGAGCTGATGACTGGAACCCACTCAACATGTCTCACTGCATATCAGGGCAAGCACGAAAGCAACATGAAAATCAAGGCCACATCCTTGTTTGAAGGAAGGAATGGCCACTTCCCGTTTGCAGATGGTATATAAAGGCCAAATACACTACTGCTCAGATAATGTAATGACTGGTCTCATCCTACAAGGCCAGTCAATCACAGAGCCCCTCTGTTTTCACTGAAAGCCTGTTGGGACCAAAGCAGCTGTACAAATACATTAGAGAGGTTCCAGCCAGCCCACAGAAGAAAAAAAAATTAGAAGAAAAAAACTGAAACCTTGCTCACCCGAATCACAGGAAACCGCATCACAGGAGAAATAAATACAGAAACAAGGTTGAACTTTAAGACATCTTTGGAACGTGCATTCAGCAAAACAAAGGTTAGAAGGTTTGCAAGGTGACAGTGAAGAAGAATGTGGAAGGACTGTTTAAAGATGCCTGTAGGCTCCTGTTCTAATCAATAGGACTCTCATCTGGCCCGGGAGCCCCAGGCATGCCCTGGGACCGTTACCTCTTCACTTTCAATGGAAGAATGAACAAGCCGCCGCAATCCCAATGCAAAACAGTAATTCACTCTACTACGTGAATTATGATATAGTGCGATTTCTGTAATCTGATTAAACGTCACCATTATACTTTTTTCGTCAAGTGCTGGGGGGAAAAAAGCTATTGGCAAGCAGACTCACAAAGTGAAATTACTTACAAAGAAAGCATTTATTGTGACTCTTCCAGTCATCTGAAATGTGAATCTGTTTAATTGCTACCTAGAGTTGCCCGTCAGCATGCCTGCGCACAATGAATAATAAACTAAACAGAAAATTCTCACTGCCATCTGTATTGAGACCGGCCCAGTAATTCTTCCCTCTCGCCATTAAATATGTCAATTGATTGGCCTTTGACGAGCCTCTGGGTCTATTGATTGGAGCTGAGCTGATTCAAGGCTGTTTGGCCACGGTGCTGATTTGTTTACCATGGAAGACCAACACCAGACCATGGGGCACCAGGATGGATCACATGGAGCATACTGTCAAGAGGCTAGAGCCTGGGAACGTGTATGACTGATATGCTTCTGGTTTGTGATCAGTTATGGTCTGTGAGTATTGCTTAAAGCAGTGGTTCTCAAACTGTTTTTACTAATGTACTCCTTCTAAGACATTATTTCAGCCAAGTACCCCTTTCGCAAAACATTTTGGGGAGGAAAAAAATGAAAATGAGAATAAATATATGTGGATGTAAACATGAACATCACATTGGTGGTGCAAATACCTACAGTTTAGTGAGAGACATGAGCTTGTGTTTCACTTATGATTTTTGTCATTCATTGGAAAGATTTAGCAAAGTTGTATGTTAGTATTGAGATTTACTTCATTTTATTAAGGTGGTATTCAGATTTAATATATTTTATTAAATAGTCAATATTAAAACAACTACATAATATTTTTTTCTTACTACTGACTTGTCTCTTAAAAGGTTTGAATTGAACGGATAACTATATGTATGCATGTATTTTTCTGTTTTCGTATTCCTTTAACAAACTATTCCTAGTTCATAAAACAAAGTTGGATCAGCCTAATGAACTGAAAATCCTCTCAACAGAGTTGAGTGCGTCCCAGAAGTCAGAGTAAACTGCTGTGAGTCATACATTTAAACTGAAACCAGATCAAAGAGCAGTGGACTTAATGCTGGGTATTTAGGAGGTTTAGTTTCTTCATCATTTCTCACCATGGCAATGTGTTTTGTTCCCAGTCCATTAGGCACAGTGAAGCTAATAATCTCTTGTTAATAAAAATGCTGGGGTATATACACTCGAGATAGTCTTTGGCAGCATTATGTCAATTTAATTTGTTATGTTTGTTTTTATACATTAGGGTATTATACTATGGAGACAGAGCAAAAGATGACAATACAACAAAAAAAACATGCCTTGCTCTTTGGAAGGAATGTTGTTTCTGAATAAACATTGACAGATGCTGATTCCTTTCCATAAATCTAAATCCTTTGCAAAAGTTGAGGTGTCGCTATATTCCTATAGGTTTACATTTTGGTAATTGAACATTTAATATTTACAAATTTATTTATTAATATTTACAGCTACACTACTGGGAATCTGCACACTACTAATGTGGGCTGAGGCCAAATTACCAATGACCAATGTCCATTCTTAACAAGTCAGGCGTTAATTGGCTAAATATATCTCCTTCTTGGTATGTCAAATGCATCGTAATTACATATCAGGAATCAACGTAATTGCTTGTAATGAATTTGTATTGCGTTTGAATTGATATATATATTTTTTTAAATATTACATTTTATCTTTTAACTTATCACAATGAATTATGATTCAAGGTCAAATAAAGGTAATTTGTAAAAAAAAAAGTATTAATGTATTAAACCTTTTCATTTTCATTAATCATTTAAAATCCTTCCTAACTTCCTTTTACCAAGTTACACTGTTTCCAAAACTAATTTCACTCCCTTTGAAACTTCACAGACATATTCCACAGCAGAGAAGCACTTACCACAGTGGTCAGGTTGTTCTCCACCAGCAGCTTGAGGGAGTTCTGGTAGCAGGAGCTGAGGTCGCTGTTCTCAGAAGGGCCAGCCCGGCCTCTGGCCATTGGCCCCACGGTGTGGATCACATCTGAAGGAAGAAGAGACAAAGAGACAAAAGATTACTTCAACAACCAAACTCATAAGCCGGCAATATGGATAGAAGTTATGCTTGAGGAAATTGTGTTCTCTAGCCTATATTTGCTATATAGATACAAAATATAGCAATAACAATATTTTCACAATGAGTCAATGGCCAAGACATGGCAAAGCCCACTGCCTTAAAAACGAATGCCTTATAAAATTAATAAAACAGCAAAGGACCATTTGAAAATGAGTTGCGAGATTATTTTATGCCACCTATTCAAGTATTCATATATCTGCTTTCCCCCTGCATAGTAATGTATCTGCCTGTCAATTACAGCTCTCCTCGCTGGGCGGAGTTGGGGGAATGCAGTTCCTTAATTGAATCATGGGGCTGATGACAGGAAAATAAGCAACTGTAAGACATGACTTGACAGCAACATAATCTTTCAGATTCCGCCTGACTTACACTGGCCTACTTTATGTCAACAACAATAAACCCCAAAAAATAAAAACCTGAAAAAATAACACCATAGCAGAAACATCTGTATATTGCGTGAAAGAGAAAAAAGAGAGATAAACAGATGTACAAGAACAGCAGAGACTGAAGCAAAATGTGTTTATGGAAGGATGAACTGCCAAGATCAACCACAGTTAAACTCTAAGCATGGTGTATATCAATCTCATCATAAAAAGGTAATTCACTAAATAAGGTTAGGGTATTTTCTAACATGGATTCCTGTGTGTTCTACCTAAGATGAATCATTATGGTCACTAAGGTTACTGCTGTAATTAATAATATTAGGCACTACTGTGTATGCCCAGCATATTCAGGATTCAAGATTTCAAGGTATAAGAGAAAGGGAATTTAATTAATTTAATAGATTTGGCTTTCCATAGCACATGAATCTCAATTTATAGTCTGTAGAATATTAATCAGTTAACACTCTCTCTCTCTCTCTCTATATATATATATATATATATAAACCCCCTGTTGCAGTACATAGGTACTTTATTTCAGGGACAGTCTGTATGTGGACAGAGGGAAGAGAAGCACAGCGAAAAGGTTTTGAGTCAAATGCAATGAGACCACAGCTATTTGCCTCCATACTTACTCGCTAACCTCACCGCTTCCTGTTCATCTAAAACACTTTGCTTGACGATTTGCACAGAATATACCCTAATCCCCTTCTCCGCTTGACCATAAATCATGAATAGATTAGATTTTGAATGTGGGCTGTAGATATCAGGATGGGCCGACGTGATGAAGCACAAAGTGGTGGGGGGGGGGGGGGATTTGGCCCCCGTTGTGAGAGGTCAACTTTTTACATTGACAAAATGTAAAAAGTCCTTCAAGAAACAAGATGCTTTTGTTGAATTCCCGAACTATGGCGAGGTTGTACTGTAATGAGACTGGAGCTGTATGAAGTATTGTCTCTCTCTGCAGCACATCCCCGCCAGAGATTGCATAGCACAATATGGCCATAATGGGGCACGTGGGCGGCTTGTGATTTTCGTGCATAATTCATGAGCTTCTTCGCGACACGAACGGCAACATGCCAATTAGAGAGCGGCCGAGCGCCAGAACCCAGACTGCCAAGTGAATTCATGAAAATTTAAACAGTTCTTATCTCACCAGTGCCCATGTGTCCACGCGCATCCTCAACACTTCCACGTCAAATCAATATTTATACAGCAAAGTTTTTATAAGGTGAAGGACATGTTTCATTCTGTATATAAGGCAAGGCATTAAATGGTAGACAGACAGTCTGACGATTCAGTTCAGGAGGGGTGGTGAAGCAAACGCAGGCTGGACTGGACAATTTGTAATGACTTGTCATTTCTAAATCAAAATTTCAAACATTTCTTTGATATATTTGTAATGACAGGTGTTTGCCCCATTAGCAGAGCTGTAAAAATAAAATAAATTATTAAACGGAATTAGAATTGACATCATTTAAAAATATGTGCAGTTGTGTCCAAAAGGAATTTTCTTATTTAAATAAAATATACATTTACATAAAGCAATAATATTTCACTGCATTGGCTATGTATGCATTCACCTCATACATATCCTTGGACACTTTATTTTTTCTAAAGGATTTGGCAAATTCTGCACTAAAGAGCAAGTTATTTCAGGCATTCCCATACATTTTAATCCATATATTATAGAGACATGGTCTTTGTAATAAACAAACCAAAACCCAGAAACGTTTTTTTTTTTAGCAGAAATGAAAAATCCCTGGCAGATAATTCATCCATTATGGTTATTTGTGCTTTCTTTTTCTTTTTCTGTGTGCAATAATCTGCTTTTATCATTAGCTTTCTTTTAGAGATGGCAGACATACATCACTGTATCAGAAACACACACACACATACAGACACATATACACAATTATTCCTGCAATGTCCCCATATGGAAGGCACATAAATCTCTATCCTAGCGAGGGAATAAACCATTGTGATGGATTACCAGTGGTCCTCTGTTTGGGGCCTGAAACTGATTGCTTGCATGATAACTGCAGGAATTAAGAGAAATGTCCTGACAAAACCCATGAATAAAAGCGTACACAATAAAAACGTCGTTTTTTTTTCTATTTTACAATCACATGTGTATCTAAAGAGGAGATTGTATACACAAACGAGGAAGGACGGTGTCATTTCCGTTTTGTTATTGTATGAAAAACAGCAGAACAAGTGGGCTGCTGCATACACAATCACATGCTATAACAACAGTGAACTAGCATGAACCCAGCAATAGTTCCAACAGTTTCTTGTGAGGAGAGAAAGAGAGACAGAGAGGATTAATTAAGGATTAACATTAAGAAAGAGGCATACGAAAATATAATTATTCCTCTGTACTTCATTTTAAGGCAGTTACAGGTGCATCTGCATTAAAGAAGATGGACGTAATAAACCAGTCTCCAAAATAAAGTACCTATTACAAATGGCCATCAATATTCAAGGTTCTCATATAATAGGAGGGTCAAACTTCAATGCTACTTTCTTACCAATAAAAAAATAATACATGCAACCAATCAGAATTTAAATGTCAGAAGTGCATCCATGTATGAAAAGGAACCGGGACAACCAGAGCGTGTGCACCGCTACTGGCCGTCAGTCCAAAAGGCAGAAGCCACTCATCATTGGACATGTCTAATGTATTATCATGGCTTTTAAAACCCTAGAGTTAATCATATGAACGGCAGAATGATATGTTGATAAGAAGAGTCTCATTTGGCTCTCTTACGATTCCAAACCAGCAGGCAATAATCACACTGCTCTCGCACTCCCCATGGAAACTTAGGAATCAACAAAGGAAGTAATGATGCACAGTTCATTAAGAAATTCTGCCAAAATTGACTTTAAATGCTGGCTCAGCAATAACCCTCTTTGTGTGTTAACCCAGAATCTCTTTGGGAGAGAGTGGCTTGTGTGGATTATTAGTTTTTGCGTGAGCTTTTTTTTTGCATGATGGAGTTTAGTGTCTCGATGAAGTTGCATGACTGATGGGAAAAAAAACCCACTGACTCTTAATGTGGCCTATAGCTAGCTTAAAGCCCCAGATGTAGCATGATAGAGGTCTCATGGCTTGTTTTGGGGTTTTTTGTGCCTCCATGTTGTACTATCCATACATGTCTGAACCAGAATAACTGTGGTAAAAAAGTACAAAGCATTCTGGGTGTAATCCATATGAAAATCTGTTTTTTTCATTTTCATTTTTCATCCTAGATATTCTAAGTGTGCCATAGAGCTGGAATCTCTTGCAGAGATTTCATTAAGGAGGACTGTATGCAATGAATAATTACATCAAATACAGCTAAATATTAAACATGCAATATTATATATCTACTAGTATAGCTATACGTATTTCATGCAACAAAATACTGAAAAACAAACACAAAAATAAAACAAGGAAAGATTCACTCCAATTATTGACATAACGTCAAGAGTAAAAAATTATATTTATGAAACCTGAGCAGTAATCCACACTTAATAAAACAAGTGACCTGCCTCTTGACCGCTTATCTTTTCATTCCCCAACTTACTTTTCTCATCTTTCTTTTAACGGCATCAAGCTGTACTCACTCTACACGACTTCAGTTGTCAGCGATGATTGTCAGCTTTTATAAGGTGCAAAGGTTTGGTCAACAAACCCCAGAACTAAAAGTACCTAACATCCAGCTATGAAGTAGCAGAATGCAAATAGTGTTAAGAGTAGAATCAAATATAAAATGAAAATAATCTTTTCTTTTTTTGGCACTATAGACTCTCTATAGTCACTATGGAGAATGCAAGTGAACCACATACTGACTATAATGTGACCAAAATTGTTCATCAATCAATGACTTTACAATCACAACCGGATGCCTGTATGTAAAAGTGTATCAAATATACACATATACATTCCACACTGCATTGATTAAGGACCACGAGTCGAGCCCTACAATCTTTCCTTGCTGGGTGCTGTGAAATGACCCCTCATCTCCAGGTTGCCCTTGCCCGGGCCATCTGTACGACATCATTTCACGGCTGTAATGAGTGTGATCAGATGATATTAGCGGCGGACGAGGTAAGCAGGTGGGAGGAAGCCGAGGTAGTTACGGTACACGAGCCAAACACATGGGTGTGTGCATTTTGGACGGAGTCGTGTTCGCGCTGTGGGACCCGACGATCCGTCCCGTTTGACGTCATCCTGGTTTCGTAGGATCGTGGATTCTGACATGGGAATATGAATTGAGCCCCAACTGGGTTCAATGAACTCATGTCTACAGCCTGAAGGTATCCTTGAGCTGATGCCCCTACCTGCTCCTTATTAACATGCATCTGAATTCACTGTCACTAAATGACAAATAATAAATAAGATAAGATAAGATCCGATTCATCTTTCCCGACACGCTTCTTCCTAACCAAACCAAAACTACTACAAAGTTCACACGGGAAACTTGAAACAGCTTTGCAGCTTCATGGTAAAAATAAATTACAATTTATCGAGCGAGCATGAGTGAATCCATCCATTCGCTATAGAAATGCCATCTTTTTTCACTCTCATGTATTTATTCAGCGATAGCCACACCAGTGACCACATTTATAGTAATTAAGTATATCTCGGTGTGATTGCTCGTCTGCACACTCTCTCCATGCGTACAGCTGTTCCCGGGGCCTGTTGCCGAGGATTAGGCTACTAAATGAAGTGTGTACATCCACTCAGACATGGAAGTGGTGTTGTCGTGGTGACAGCAGAGTGCACAGCGATCCCTGAACGCACAGCGAAGCTCCACCCTGGAGTGGGGGTGAGCGGCAGCATGCCAAGGGGCTACAGTGGTTGGTGTGGACTAAAACCATTCTCTTGTAAAGCAGTTTCAACCTGCTCACAGTTAAAAGTTGCTGTGTGTGTTATTCTCCGGCATACTAACTTTAGTGGTGATCAATTGTTAAAATAGAATACATTAAAGCAAACTTTATTTGAATGTGCTTAAATAACATGGCAGTAAGGTGATACTTTGTTGATTAACATTTACAATTAAAATGACCAAAGAAAATATTATGAATCTACTAAAAGACCTGTTTCTTAGTACATTCATAATATTGTTTGAGAGTGTGTATTTAGTGTGTTGAATTAGGTACCAAGTTTGTGTTGGTAGTTAAAGAGAAGAATTAAATATTTCCCACCAGGAGGTTGGCTGAGGTCCAAGTAGAAGGGAGCAGGTTATTGAACCACAGAAGCAGTGGTTGTCATGACGATTGGGATTGTGTAACATGACGTGATGGAAATACGTTCTGAGTGGTGAAAACACTACAGTCCAATGTAAAGCGTGGGATCAAAAAGGGGAGGAGGAATATTAATAGTACCGTCTAGTACCAACAAAACAAAAATAAGTACAAAACCTTCTAGTTTATGTTATACCAGACCCCATTTGTTGGTAAAATAAATTCTCACTCTGCGATCAGTCGATGGATTCATGGTCAATGACACCACGTTATAACATAATGTGGAAGCAATGAAAAATCCAATGTGCTATTTTGCATTCACTGCCGTAGCGAATACAATGTTTGTTTTCGTTTCACACATTCACAAACTCACAAGACGGCGATTCTACGAGATGACGTCTCCTGTAAGCAATACAAAAAAATAAAAATACACAATCACGAATGTGTATTTCACATGAGCGTAACCCATCCCCTGCATGTGTGGTGCATCGGCAAGAGACCGGAGCAATGAAGCTGTGGCCTTAGTGCTGCCGTGTTCATGTGCCATGTAAGAGTGGCCCAGGTGGTGTCTACTGGGACGGGCGGAGGGGGGTCAGAGGGCTCACAGCAGCCCCACCAGATGTCGTTTTCCTGGAGCTTTGGGCTCCCTGCAACATTCCTCCTAAGCCTGGAAGTGCTAGCCTGTCTCCCTCTCTGCCTGTCTCCATGTCTCACTGTCTCTCTCTCTCTCTCCTGCTTGTCTCTCTCTCTCTCCATCCTGCTTGTCTCCCTGTCTCCCTGTCTCACTGTCTCTCTCTCTCTCTCTCTCACTGTCTCTCTCTCTCTCTCTCTCTCTCTTTCTCTCTCTCTCTCTCCCTCCCTTCCTCATATGAATACACAAGTGGCTTTGGCACGCAGAGGACAGAAGGTAGGGCTGCCAAACAACAGCCGCCCCACACGCACGCATGCATGCACGCATGCACGCACACACACACACACACACACACACACACACACACACACACACACGCACGCGCACGCACGCATGCACACATATGTCATTATTGTTCTTTTTCAACAATGGAATGCCATTAGAAGACTTTTCATTCATGATGATGATGAGTGTTTTCAAGCCCTTACAGGTACACTACAAACAAAAAACATGCTGCGCTTTCATCTTTAGAGCCAGACATTTTGTTTTTTGTGATAAAAGCAGCTTTCGGAGCTCAGAGAGACACTCAACAGACCATAATTCCAAAAAGATCAGGCTGGCATTACTCCGGCTCAAACTGTAAGACTTTTCACTTTGGAGTGCTTCACTGATGTTTATATTGGGGTTTACATGACCAGTAGCTAGCCTGCACTGGTAGGTGAAGAGCTTCACATTGGAGAAATATACTGCACTACTACACCGTAACAAACAAACACATGCAGGGCTTAGTGCTACACAAGCCCACCTGACTTTAAAATAAAACACACTTCCACTTCCCTGATTCTAGAACCCCACAGTCAGTACATTTTTCCAAGGCCGTATCTGCAAAATCTCCCCCTGTAGCGCGCTGAGCTGAGTTCCATGAATCTTCCCCCGCGTGTCAGGCAGGTGTACACCACCACCACCACCACCACCACCAGCACCAACCTCCATGATACACCACCACCACGCTTCAGACACAGATGCAGGAGCAGTGGCGGTGGGGAGATGAATGAAAGTGAAAGTGGCCCCTTCCCAGACGGTGGGGTATAACACGCTATTTCAATTAAGATGTGTGCTCCAACATAGATCTGATGGCAGAAGACAATGCTGGGCGGATCAATTAAACACACTCCCTAATTCTGGCAACATGTGCCTCCTGCTCTCCAAATTATCCTAATGACGGTAATTACAAAAAGGCGCGTTAAAGGTCTGTGTTTGGTTAAATAAGGGTTAGGCCCTTATAAATAGCACCGCATGTGATTGTGTTTGTCCCTGGCTTGTGAATCAGTGTGTGAGACCTGCGGCTTCAGAGAGAGCTATTCAATGGAGTGGGGGGGGGGGGTCCTATATAAGGATTTTCAAGATATCCAAAGCGCTTTTTGTGTGTGTGTGTGAGTGCGTGCATGCGTGCATTTGTGCGTGCGTGCGTGTGCGTGCGTGCGTGTGCGTGTGTGTGGGGGGGAATGCCACCTCATCCACACAGCAGCCAGCTTGCGCCAGAACGCTCACCATACACTAGGCTACGCTAGGCTACGCTAGGCTACACTAGGCTAGTGGATAGGTGAGGAATGACACAATCCAATTAGAGACCATTGTGGTTTTAGAGCCATGGGAGTGTGTGTGTGTGTGTGTGTGTGTGTGCATGTGCATGTGCATGTGCGTGTGTGAGTGTGTGTGTGTGTGTGTGTGTGTGTGTGTGTGTGTGTGCGTGTGTGCGTGTGCGTGTAGCATGTACCATACAAACCTTAACGGACAGAATTACATGAAACATTAATGGCACACA
>OOFB01010232.1:15000-16677 GCA_900323305.1 Trachyrincus murrayi | reverse complement strand
TACTCGTTCAGCCCACGAAATGCTCTCAAACCGATTCCGATGCTCCAGCAGCTCTCCCTGCACAGAGAGTAAGCCAACCGACGTCTGTAGCCTGCTCTCCTGCATGCCGTCTTGCATCCCTCCTCCCACCCCTCTCGCTCTCCCTCCTCCCCCCCCCCCCCCCCCCCCCCCCCCCCCCCCCCCCCCCCCCCCCCCCCCCCCCCCCCCCCCCCCCCCCTCTCTCTCTCTCTCAGTCAGAGAGAGATGAGAGAAAGCGTTAGTGCGTTGTGACGCTAAGAAGCCTAATCGCATATGATAATTTGCATAACGCATACAATATTTCGGTCAAAACACAGCAATTGAGAAAAATATATAGGTGTTCATAAACGCTCGGCTACATAGGCCTATGTAAACTAACTGAATTTCCTTTGCAACGTGTCCGCTGGTCTACACACATTACATAAACAATTTAGAGATATACAATCAGCAATCCGCAACTACTTCAATCTGGGGCTAGGCTGTGCACAAATACATTTGAATATTAATATATTATGCAAATACACCCAGACCGGGTCAAGTGTCAAGTAATTCGCCTACGTCATATGTGATCCACATGCTTGACCGCATTTTGACCCCCCCCCATCACCCAAGTGCTCTTTAGCTGAAAACATTAGAGTTGGCCCATTGCTCACATCTTTTCCAAAGTAGGGCCTACATGTCTTGATTGTTAATGTTTGCTTGTTTGCTTGTTCCCTCTTGCCGTATCAATCAAAATGTTTGAAGGTAAATTCTAACGCAAAGTAGGTCATTAAATAAATGCGGGATCGCCTCAATCAAGCAATGTCTGCCAGGCAGACGCAATCATCCATGCAGCAGATACAGTGGACGTAGTAGGATCAATAGGTGTACACTCAGCAAGAACTATCTCAGCTAACCAGTCAATATAAATGTACAGTTTTATAACATGCCTCGTAAGTAGTGATGCCGGTGTGATTGATTGTAGCCTATATGCTTTGGTTGTAATATGCCTACCTATAGTTTGATTGTATATATTGATTCATTTGGGATATATTGCACTAATATGCCTAAATGCTGCATTTTCTCTGCATTATCTATACCACAATAACCAAGTGAGTTCCACCAGACAGCGATATATTTGTGTTTGATTTTTTCAGAAATACATATCAGCATGGCCAGGATTTGAAAACATGCTGGATGAAGATAGGTACTGCATGCTAGGACTATGTATAGATCATAATAACAACACTATCATCGTTTAGCCATATTTCCAAAAGAAATTACTCATGTCATCACAGAGGAATATACCCTTTTCACAGAGGCGTCATCGTAGGGCAAACACAGCCGTCGCTAATTATGGGTCTGCTCCTTTTATGTACCAAGGCACGGGTACTAGGATTAAACTAGTGGAGATAACACGCATTGACCATGGACCCCTTTTCACAGAGTTGTCATAGCGGGGCAGACACACCCGTGTAGCCCCCCGACATTAACATTTGGTAGGTTGGCAGGTGTTTCATTTATGTGTGTCAAAACAACAGCAGTGTGTGTCATCTTCGCTAGTTTGGTCCACCACCGTGTGCCCTGGTACATAAAAGGAGCAGGAGACACACCTGTGTTTGCCTTGGTGCCTCGTCTCTGAGTCCAGGTGACTCGTGGCTGAAGCAGGCCTACATCTCT
>OOFB01010232.1:0-10000 GCA_900323305.1 Trachyrincus murrayi | reverse complement strand
AGTGATAAACTTATATTTCAACATTAAAGGCTGCTGCTTAGCTATACTACTCGAAACCTAATCTGTCTTTCGGAAAATCGATAGTTGAGCAAGGACATTTGCTTTGTAAAATAAATCAAATATCACAGCATTGATGTGTGTCAACGGAAACTATGGAATTTCTCCAGTAGAGCGTTGAAATTTGTCCGATAGCCACTTAATCAGTAGGAGACCTGCATTATTTCAGGCATTGTGTTCCGAGGACTAGGCTACCTGCTCAGCATGCGCAAACGGAAGCTAGCTTGTCAGCTTGGAACTGAATGAGCTGCCCCCTATTAAAATCACTTGAACTTGTTATTAATGTGTATGCTAATGTGCTGCTACTGTGAAGTTTCTATCACATTATGCTGTGAGCCAGGTGTGGAATTACAGTTGCAAAGTATTCTGGTTCTTCCTAAAATAATATGAAATATGTTCCTTGGCACAAAATGTCCATATTTTTTGTTTTGTTTTTCGTTAGATATTCCAGTGTTTGACTTCCTGTCAAATACAATTTTACCCAACAACACTAGTTATAACTATGAGTATCAGTGGTTCAGACATACCTAGGAAACTATGTCTTTCAGGGTTTTAGTTCATGGATCTTCACTATTTATTTATTTATCTTTTTTTTACTCATTGATTAAGTGTCCTGGATTTTGTGGACAGGATGACAGATAATAAATGATAATAAAACAAGGCTGGCATGATTTGTAAAAACCTAAATGTGTCTCGGAATGCTATACCAGTTCATTGCTTTCCCCCTCCAACGCTGAACAAACATGCAGGATATGCTGATTGCTCATCTCAAGGGGTAGCCAAGATTGTCAGAACAGTGGCTCCAGGGAATGGCAAAAATAACCAGAAAAAAAACCCACAAAAAAAACAAATGCAAATACACACGCCGTTCCCGGAAAAGCTCTAATTTCCACACTGACAGCCAACAGTCCTTTTCAAGCGGAGTCAGACATGGTTTAGTGAAAGCCTGGTATATAAGTGATTCAACGGCATGTCAATTTACTGGCAAACTGTGTACAATTCTGACATAGAGGCAGCTGCTCGGGTACCAGAGCCTTGTAAAATACTGAGGAGATCACACCTGTGCCTGACTGAGTTCCTCTGCTGAACACACTCTGTCTCCGGAGGCACCAGCCGACACGATTATATTACTGTATCACTGATTCATTTTATGGCCTCAATGTTCCGGGATTCATAACACATATATCTTAAATACAATGTTTGGCAGTGTGCATGTTTTACATTCAACAGCATGTTACGATGACAAACCCTTTCCCTGTGCATATTAACGAAGGATGGAGATTAACATTGCAGTAAGTGGCAAAGTAAAGGGTAGCATGAGTATCATCTCAACAAAAAACTTCCCAACAGAACCCCCTCTATTCCCACTCCGTTGGAAGTAACAGAATGCTTTATTGTCTATAATTGTTGGCATTAGAATCAACTGCCTCGGCCTTCACAGCAGCCAGCATTCTAATAGCTGGTTAAGGATGGCCACATACACGCACACATGCATGCACACACACACACATAATCACAAATAAGCGCTGGCAAAAAATAAACACCCCCATAAGCATAGTGAATATGCAATCTGGCTCCCACTAACACACACACACACACACACACACACTCAAGCAGACACGGACGTGCACTCCTCCGCCCACTCGCTTTCCAAAAGGAACAATGTCATCATTAGCAGTGGGGATCAAAATCCCCCCAGATCCACAGATGGCCCCTGGGTGACTCAGAAGGACTCACATTTAAAACACAGCGGCCATGTTGAGGGCAGACCACCTGATGGTTTGTCATCAGAGTCCCTCCAAACATAAATGCACCACACAACCAATCCGGCCTGACGTCGGTACGTGGTTATATTTCAATAGCGCCAAGTGAAATACAAAAATATGTAAAGAAGAAAGAGGAGGAGGAGGGTGTGTGGCCAGGAGGAAACGACATCAAAGAGATAACCACCCCAACACACACACACGCAAGTCTGCGCGATTGCAATTCAAGATAGAGGCGTGCAGAGTATGTTTCCCACAGAAAATAATTATGGGACTACGCTGGGAGATGGGGAAGGCGGGGGAGAGAGGGTGGGTGTGTGTGTGTCTGTGTGTAATATGCCAGTGGTGGTGAGTGACAGTGAAGGCCGGGCAGAAGTAGGCAGATGCCAGGGAAGAGCAGCGGCCGCAGGGGCCATGGCTGGAGGTCGACCAGCAGAGCAGGGGTGGAAGTGGAGAGGATCAGCACAGCGGATGGAAGGGTGCAGGTGGAAGGGTTAGAAGAGCGTAGACCACCAGGGGGTCAAGACGGAGGAGATCATAACGGAGGGTCGCTCCACCCACTGGGCTGCTTACTACGTCTCTAACCTCATCACTTCCACTCCCCACAGGAGAAAACCTTTGTCTTTGTGTGTGTGTGTGTGTGTGTGTGTGTGTGTGTGTGTGAGAGAGAGAGAGAGACAGACAGTGAGGGAGAGAGACATAGAAGATGGAAAAGAGAGAAAAAGTAACTCTTCCCGAGAATAATGAGCCCTAATTAACCCATCTTCAAATACAAGTGTTCCATGTTCTGATAATACAATTATCATATTTAATCAAAATAAATATGTATGTATATAAACACAGGTTTATGGATGGTAAAATGTGGCTCAGGGATTAGCCTACATACCAAGGAACGTATCCGTATTGTAATTAAAACTCTAAACTCATCTTGTTCATCCTCCACAGTTCATCTTTAACACGTGGTGGTGTGGAGACAGCAGGACCTGAAGGGAGTTTAATTACTGAGTACAAACAATAGACAGAGGACTGATTTTAAACAGCCGGATATATAGACACCACTTATTATGTCCAAGAGCCCGTGGGTGATTATGGAGTATGGAGTATGGAAATACACTGTGTGAACATGATGACACCCTGGAACCTTCCAGAAGCTGGCGTAAAGACACAAACTATCGAGTGTTGTGAAGAGAGGAAGTTTCATTTTTGAGATAGATTTCCTATCATGTTTCTTCAAGTAAATGTATTCCTCTTGTTCAACTCAGAGTTTTATCATCAGTAATGTTTTTTTGGATGTTTCAAGGGCTCGGATATGAACAGAGAATTGCTGCTTGTTGGAATCCTATTTAATGTTTTAGATAGTAGTCATTTCAAAACATGAAATTAGTTTTCTTTTAATATGAAGTTCTACGTTGAGCCTGCCATAAAACATGAATGATATTCACAAGCGTGAAACTTTGGCAAATTTGAAGTGAAAGTAATTTTAAAAAGAGCTTACCCTTACCAATATTCAACAAGAAACACGAGAGCAGAATAGCAAATGTGATGAGAGCACACACATCAAACCTACAGGTTTAACTGAACAGTTTGCTGAATATCCAAACAACATTTAAATGCATTAGAATATCTAGGACTGTATCGATAAGGTATTGATTTTTTTTTTGTATATCTACATTTTCCAATGCCTTGATATCCACTTTCCAAAGCAAAACTTTGAAGTACTGCTGGAATACAAGTGAAGAACAGTATGAATATTGATACAGCTATCCACAAGCCTTTACTTAAACAACAATCAAACTATCTAACTGTATTTTTGAAATTCTGATATACCAGGCAGCAGTTTTATTGTTTAAATGACAGTTATAATCCTTACACCCGGAAAAGGCCAGTTAACTATCCTGTAAGTGTCCACTAGCACAGTAAACTAGCAAGGAAAATAAATAAATTTACATTTACATTTAGTCATTTAGCAGACGCTTTTATCCAAAGCAACTTACAAGTAAGAGAGACTGTAGGAATCAGAAAGACATGGTTAGTAGCATCATATGTACTCCATGTCTCCATGTCCATGTCGCCATGTTAGAACTACAGGTGCTTCCACCTTAACTCTACTTTCTTTTCACTGCTGCCATCCTTGTCGTAGGTGAAGAAAAGTCAATTGTAAGTGAATTCTAATCTGTTTGATGAATGGGCACTGGGGGACGAGCACTAGTGTGTGGTCTACTCAACGGGAATATCTGACTCACACCCACAGGTGGGCGGTTATTCCCAACTCTCTGTACGCATGTTGTCTTCTGCCATCTGACGTGGGCCGTGTCGTTTTTAGTCATGTCACATTTCACTGCACACCCCGTGTATGTATGTGACAAATAAAAACAACTTGAACTTGATTTATTTAAAAACAACTTCAGTTGTAAATGTGCTGTACAGTTTTAAATAGGCTAAGAACATGCATAAAACACAAAGCGATTCAGTATAATTCAGTAAACAATGAAATCACAATCAAATAAGAGCACAATGTAAAACATAATCTAAAAATGCACCCTTTTTTTTCTCACAGTAAAAGCTAATGCTAGGCTAGCTTCCGCCCCAGAATGGAAGCTAACTTAGTAGTGTTACATTATTAATTCTAGTTGTTTTATTGAGCAGTAGAGTGTAGTGTAGCTGTAGGCTTGTGTAACCTACAGTTAGAAACACTTTTAGGCTTGTGTAACCTACGGTTAGCAAAACCTTTTGTTTAGCTGGTAAGGCTAGGCAACATAAGAAGCATTGATTTAAATAAATGCTTAATTAAGACTAAATAAGCATTTCAGTATTTTTATGTGAAAAATGGCCATTTTTTGGAAACAAGAATGGAACATTTTTGGAAACAAGAATGGAACATTTTGCCAACCAACGTTTTGGAACATTTTCAGTTACACAAACTCTCACGCATCATTTGTATTCATTCCAAAACAAAATCACTTTCAAAGCAGTCATTACCAATTCAGCTCACATGAAAATAAGGTGCAATGATTCTCACCTGAAGTAACAGAAGCATGTATGATGTGAAACGTTGGCAAATTTGAAGTGAAAGTAGTTTTAAAAAGAGCTTACCCTTACCAATATTCATCAAGAAACACTAGAGCAGAATAGCAAATGTGATGAGAGTCGTGTTATCACCTGAAGCATGTATGATGTCAAATTTGAAGTGAAAGTAGTTTCGCGCTCCGTGGGTCGTGGTGGGCTCGCTGTTAAACACATCTGGCAGGGCTGACATCCTGGTGAAAACTTCCAGTACCCAATGTCACATCATTTGAGTGTGCTGTCAACACATTGGTTGGGCCCACACAGCTCCGGGTGGTCCTTGTCTACCGCCCCCTAAGAGCCTCCGCTACCTTCACGTCCGAGCTATCTGAGCTCCTCGCCTGCTCCATGTCTCTGTCTACACTCCTGCTCGGTGACGTCGATATCCATGTGGACTCCAGCAGCTGCACGTTTGCCGCTGAATTCCTGTCACTGCTGGACTCCCTCAACATCGTACAGCATGTCCAAGGTTCCACCCACGAATCACCCTAGAATGCTGTTCTCCACCATCAACCGGCTACTCCGGCACCCTGATCCCCCCCCCACCCTTTAGGTGCCCATGACCTCTGCTCCAATACACCAATACACTTTGTGCCTCGACTTCTTCCTGGTGGAGTCTGTCCACCAGCAGCTTCTGGCGCCCGGGCTCCTTGACCGTTGGTGGTCTTTGGACACTTTTAAAAAACAATTGAAAACGTACCTGTTCACCAAGGCCTATGGTCTCTAGTTAATTTCTGCCATCCTCGGCAATCTTTGCTATCATTATTTTCTGTTCCTGTATTAATATATTTGTCTGCTACGTGAAAAGCGTCCTTGAGATTATTATTATTATTATTATTATTAATAAATATAACTCCTGCATGTTCAGATATTCTTATTTTAAACAATGGGATATCTGGGTATTAACAAACCCCCGTCTGTTCTACTATGAATTGCCACTAAGCAGCCAATCGTATGGACACAGCTGTACCTTATTGAACGTAATCCCCTGCTTCTCACAGAACTGGCTAGCCAATGATTTCTGAGTATTTATTCATGTCGTCAATATGCAGTTTTACCACCACAAATATTCAGCCTTTTACCTTAAAGGTGCAATTTCTAAGATTAGTTAAAAAAATTCAAAAATGAACTACAATTATCAACAGAATGTGAAGAAATAACAGTTTTGATGTTATGTCAAAGACGTCTATGCATTGTGTTGCAGAAATATTTACTTAAGATAGCAGCTAGCCCAACTAGCGCCGGCCCGTACCATCTCGTAAAACCACTTTGTACCCCAAGAGGCGATTGCCGTCACTGCAGCGTCCAAGTCTGCCCTCCAACATGAGAGGATGAAAAAGTAGCACTGCCCAGAGGGCGTATTCTAACCTCTTGTCAATCATGTTGAATGTACCACCCCCGGGTAGACCATTTAAAGACAGGTAGTCAATAAATGGAACAGTAAACGCAACGATGGCTGAAGCTCTTGGCAAGCAACTATTATCACCACCGCTCTCGCAAGAAACCACGTTCGGCGGCAAAAAAAAAAGAGATAGAAATAGACGCAAAACAAGAGTTAACATTGGCGTTGCTTTCCACCGCAAGGAGACAGCTCTTGGCGAGGAAAGGAATGAAGTTTGATGCTGAACTCGCAACATCTCTTTTAGACTGCTAAGTAAACAGTTAAAGCTAACGTTGGCTATGTAGTGATAGCTTATAAACTTGACGATGCCATAGCACAGATTCACTCTAAACAGTAAGCTTTACGCTATACTCAGTGGGGTGATGCGTTTGTGGGGGAGGGGGAAGGGGGAGGGACTTTGGGAGGGACTGTGCATTTCCTTAAAATAGGGGTGGACACCACAACTTTCTGGTAATATGCTGCCCCCTATTTGTTTGGAGTGTGGAGGACTAATTACAGTTACAATCTTACACGTTGCACCTTTAACATTGACAGTTTAAAGAGGTAATCCCAGGGTTAGGCTGGTAGGTTACGTTCATATGGTAAAGGCCAAGGTAAGAATCTAGGAGGTAGTTAATGACCAATCACAGCCATTGGTAGTAGTAGTAGTAGTAGGAAGGCGGGATTTGTAGGAGTACCACCATATGGGCATCGCATAGACACAAAGACCCACCGATGTCACCACGGTAACGGCTGAAGCGGCAGTTGAATGCACTATCAAGCTGATTGAGTAAAGCTCATTATCCACAGCCGTCGCTATGAATCCATTTCAGCCACGCATCAGCCCCCCTTGCATTAACTGTCGCAACTCATCTCGTCCAACTGAATTTCATCCCGGCCGTCTTTTCATCGCTGACAACCTTGGTGTGGCCACAGTCTCCTTTAAGCGGATTAACGCAACATTCTCATGAAGCGGATTGCATGCTCGGGGGCCGCTGTTGATGAAGTGATTATATCGACTAAATAATGGTAACCACCTGAGCCGGCGTTAATGGATAATTTGATACGTACTGTGCTTACTGGAGTCACGTTTAATAACCTCTTTAATAACAAACATAACATTAGCGCGTATATGCAGGTTTTTTAAACGCGGGAAAAGCTGCTAAAAATAGGCTTACTGTTACTTATTCAGGCTCTCTTTCAGACTCCGTGCTGAGCGATGTTCGAGCGCTGCTTGGACGGAGACAGACGTAATTTGTGGCTGAGATGACAAAGTGTCGCAGATGTTACCGACGGAGTCATAGCATCGTGCCGGAAGAGGGGCAAAGATGTGCGTCTTCACCCGGGTGTCATGTTTCCATCATCGCCGATCGGAGCTGGAGCCGATAAATACCCATGACTACTGCAGAGTCATTTGTCCCGGGAATGAATATAGATTGTAACCTTTCCCACTAAAGACAAAAGCCACATGTTAGTGGGTGTCAGTGGGTTTTTTCTTCAAAGGGAAAGGGGCTTGAGAGTTGTATTATTGTGCCCTATGGTTAGATGTCTATTGTCCAGGCTTCATAGCCTATAAATAGGCTATATAGGCTATACATACCTATAGGCATCCTTGAGCAAGATGTACCCCTACCACCATTACTGACTAAAAAACAACAACACTGTAAGTTGCTTTGGATAAAAAGTAAATGCACACTTCATTGGACAACATGCAATGCCCGGTTGTCCTTATTGGGTGCCAGTAAAAACAGTACGATCTCCCTCAATTGGCAAATGGGACATTCTAAATGCTAAGATATTCTAAATTCTCATTCGGAGCGGCTCGCCAAGTGCCAACTTCCTTCAGACGTTAAACACACCGCTGAGCAGTCTCATCTCTCGTGCCCAGAAACACACCTACTTGATTTGTATCAACCAGCCACGACAACCTTCAAAATGGATGCAACATGCCCTTGGCCCTAAACCCCACTAACTACATTGCAGAATGTAAAGTCGTTTCCATAGCATAAAACGGATAAATATCGATCCAACCACACAAAAGTGCCACCCAAATTCAATATGGACAATCCTTGTCCTTGATCGATCCTCCGAATATCACTCGCAGCATGGCAAACAAGACGAGTGTCTTCACTTTGGCAGGACTCGGTGACATTGTGCCTCTACTGTCGGGCCATTTGTGTGTATGTGCCGGCGCTGTTTCCCCCGCCTGCCTGCCTGCCAAGACATTTCTCAAACTCAATCCAATGAACCATTAACACATTGGTGCAGGCGTGCACTATGTTGGAATGATCCAGAGGGAGAGAGAGGCTCACATCCTCTCACACAAAGCACTAGTAAAAGCAATGCTGCAGTTTCACACATTATCATCAACTGGACTTCTGAATGTTTTAATGAAACTCTAAAGTCCATCATCATAAAACATGCTATGCTTTAATGTTTTAATGTTTAACTCATAGGTCCATGCGACGTCGACAACAACAAAACATAATACCGAAAAAAACAAATGCAACAAGATAAGTTAAATCTTAAGTGTCTAGAAATGTGAGTCAGAGTCGTGACTTTACACAAGCATCTGCCATCAAGATCAGTATCTCGTTGAAGGCCTCAAATACTGCATCAGGCAGGAAGTAAGAAAATAAATCAATAATATTCTCGCTTCAGTTACCACCAGACGCTGTTAAAACTTCTGTCATCCATATTCAGCGTGACCATGTCAACGACAGAACAAGAAATGATTCCCCTGATTTGATTGCCTACACTGCAACACTCTTCTGTTGTTCAGCGCTGCTCCATCTGAATCAATTTGTCCTGTCAATAAACCAAAGCACGTCGTCTGCGGGTTGTTATTTTTTTTTAAAGATTCAGTGTTTTAAACTGGTGGCTAGGAGGCACATTTACTCTCCGTCGTCTCTCTCCGTTCTGTATCTCTGGTAGTTAAATTCCCTTTATCCAACCAAATACAGACTGGGAGTATCGGGAGAGAATGCATAATGAAAGGCAGCCGAGGATTTCTTCTTGAGCGCTGTGGAACAAATGCTCCTGCTGGGTTTGCTAATGAGTTTAACTCGAGTGCTCAGTCATTTTGCTTGCCTCACACACATCCACATATTAATTTCATGCAAATGCATATTCGCTGCAGAGGCAAGATGGGGCGAGGGAGTCCCCCCCCCACAACATGCTTTCTACGCTTCCAATTTGCCGTTATCACGTGGAAACATTCCAACACGCTTATCAAGGCTGCACACCGTCGCCTTGGCGTGTGCTGTTCAACCAGGACGTATGGCACACGCATGAACGGCTCCCGCTAGCCAAGTTTGCCTTCAAAGCAGTCCTTAGAACACAGACCGCCTAAAGCCAATAGGAGTGAGTAGGAGAGAATAGTGCCATAGAGAGGCAATGTTTGTAAGACTTTCACTATCACAATGAACCGGGGAAGTCGAGTCTCGCCCGCACGAATCGAGGCGTGCGGCGGTAAGGCCTCCGCCTGACCCGGGGTGACCCCCCGGGTATGCCGATAATCACCTCACAATTTATGTGCCTTAACGTGGCTAAGCAGCTCAGGTGAATCAATGTCATTTTTCAGTGCTTAAGATGTCTGTGGGCCTGGGTCGTAAAGCGTGGTGCAACGTGCGGCCCTCCACTCTGCCAGGGCAAAATCAATAGCCCAGGAAAGCCATCGGATTTCTCCTCGCCGCAGTGTGGTAGTTTGCCTTTCATTGGTTTATGTTAAGGGTCC
>OOFB01010223.1:4676-30183 GCA_900323305.1 Trachyrincus murrayi | reverse complement strand
TCTTCTCTCCTGTCTGTCTAGTTTGTTCTATGTTGCATGTGTTCGGGGGCGTGTTCTGTCTCCAACTCCTCCCCGATGACATCGTTTCCCATTCACTCCCCTGATCAGCATTCACACACCTGTGGCTCATCAACTCATCAATGACAGTATTTAAACCCCAGCTTTTCATTCACTCTTTGCCAGATCGTAGTATACACTGACCCTACTCACTCTGTTACCTGCTTGTCTGATTACTCCGTTTTGTTGCTGAACCTCTGTCTGTCTGACTACCACGCCTGTTGCCGAACCCCTGCCTGTCTGACTACCACGTCTGTTGCCGATTCCCTGCCTGTCTACCGGTCCGCCCGGTTGACCTTTATCTACCCGCTGTATCTGTGTTGTATACGATACATTAAATCTTTTATTTTATATCCGACGTCTCCTCGTGGTGTTCCGCATTGGGGTTCCTTGATCGAACTATATCAAAACATAGAAGTTTCTCAGAAAGGATGAGGACAACTGACAAAATAGACTACAGTTACTGTAGTTATGGTAGTAAAGTGTTCCACTGATATTCTTCAAATTAAATTCCAGAAACACACAGTACACTGTGCTCTCTAGAGGAAGGCACATAGTTCACTATTCAGAACATACTATTACTATTACATGCTATTATATTATTATAACTACACATAGCCTCTTTTACACCCTCTTGAGGGGAGACAGAATCACAAAGTTTGAACTCAGAGTGCAGCAATAAAATAATCCAAGAAAATAAATGATTTAAAACAAGTCAAGTCCCAAGTCAAGTTACATTACATTAATAGAGTTCATTACAGATGTTCCATTTCACTGGTGAACCATTTCCATGAATGAACCATCAGGTTGATTTACTAAATGCCATACCATGACCATGGTGTTCACAAGTGTACCCTTCTTGATTTACAGTGTGGCTCCATACTGTATTGCCATAGGCAGTGCAGTCCAGGCAGAACGGCCTAATATCTTCTGTTGGACCATGTATATCAGTGGTTCTCAAACCTTTTATTATTGTGGCCTGGTGTTAGTATTGGAAATATTATAATTGATATGTCAAACTCGCTTTACTTACTCCGTATTTCTGCGGTGGCGTACTTTGGGATCATTGAGTCGGTGGTGAGCTCTGGGTGAAGGATACACCCGTGTGTGTATGCGTCCATGGGCAGGCCGTCCAGCAGCTGGCGATACTGCTGTACGCGCTCGTGGACAGGGGAGTCTGCCTCAGGGATCAGCTGGGCCACTGCCTCTGAAGCCCAAACAAAACACATTTAAAGCAGAACTTTTTTACTATTGACCTCAAATTAAAATAAGGGCCTTTTTATTTACATAGTGTCACCATGAGAGCCAAAATGTTATTGTTCGATCTTCAAAACATAAATGAGAGATAGCTTGAAAGAGTCAAGAAAAGAATGGAATCCAAGCCCAACACACACTAAAACACTGGCATATGTTGTGTTATGAGGCGTACATCTCTGCTACAAATACAGGGCTAGCCACGCCACCAAGCATCTCTGCTGTGGTCGAGCGATCTTAAACTTGACTAAGAGGAAGAAGTTCTTCATCTATGGGCAATTGGTCTCAGCGTACCTCGAGCCATTCCAGGATCCCTGCAGTGTCTATATGGGACATTATGTAAAGCCAGGGTCTACTGTCTCAGGCACTGATGTCATGATTACACACGCAACACAGCACCCTCCATGAAACACAATACATAGAATATACAGTATCACGCCACCACTGTGCTGTCAAGATCAGAGGATATCAAAGCATCAGAGCAAAGTCAGAGCATGACTTTTCTTTTTAGAATGAGTCTGAATGAATATTAGATGACATGGCAAAAAAAACAAAAAACTAATACTTTGCCACTACGGTACGAGTACAAAATCACTACAGAAAGATAATTTTACATTCAAATCTGTTGACAATTTTAATATAGGAGAGAAAAGCACATTAGTCACAACGTTGTCACTGTACCTCCCGCAAAGGTTTTCTCCATGTAATCGATGATCTGGTTGTAGTCGCTGACGATAGTGTCTCCATGGATGAAGACGGGCACCTCCTCCCCCAGGTTGAGCCTCATGAACCAGGGCTCCTTGTGCTCCTGCAAGGGCAGACTCACGTCCCTCTCCTCGCAGATGAGACCCTTCTCGTGGATGACTAGACGTACCTGGACCCAAGGAGTGAAGAAGAAGAAGAAGAAGAAGAAGAAACCAGCATGTATGAGTCCAGTTTCAAGGGTTTAATTAAGACAGTCAAGATCTGTGTACATCCACATAGGTGTGTTTAGTGCTAGTGTTGAGGTTTGGGTCAATGCAATGTAAGATTGTGAACTGAAATGTTTTAAGGACCTTTTTGTCAACTGTAGTCAAAACATGAACTACACAGGCAACGATAGACTATTAAAATAATAGCAGAGGGGATAAGTTATAATACAATAATATTTATTATAATATAATACATATAATAAGTGTACAGTAAAATAGGGACAAGCCACTACAGGAACCCACACAAAGTTATTAAGCAAATATCGGGGCAAAGTCAGCTGTTGAGTCGGAGGGAATAACAATGAGATGTTAATGTGACAGCTATAAATAAAATATTGTTATGCAAGAAAATGGTGTGTGCTACAGATCGTGGTCGAAACTTTAGAATAATAAGAGAGATGATTTACTGCATACGTTTTGGGCAGAAAATGTGTAGGGCATTCAGGATTCAGGATCCATGAGAGCTATTAATGGATATGATAAATTAATGGAGGTAACAGTACTGTGGCCTTTGGGAAGAAAACACATAAATGGGGGTTTTGTTTACATGGTCAGACGAAATGGAATGGGATGGAAAAATGTGAAAGCGATTTTACAGAAATGCACAATCACAGGGCCCAAAAAAGATTACACTTCCAGATTTCAGCATCACTGGGACAGTAACATAATATATCCATCAGAACAATGATTGAAATATGTTGCATTTCAGGCCCATATTGCATTCCCATGCTCATTCCCTTCACAACAAAACACAAGAAGTAACAAAAACCTCAACAAAAACATTTAGCAGCTCACAGGGCGATTCAGAGCGACTCTTTAAATAATACATTCTTGCTTAGCAATATAGGTATTTGTCCAAGATAGAGTGACCAGGTCGTAGCCGTGCTATCTGTTTGTCGTGTTTGGCTGTGTAAACCAGCAGTTTACTGACAGTAGCTGCTCCAAACCCCATAAAGAACAACAGCAGTAGGCTACAGGCACTGCCAAGTCCTTCGCTGCCAAGTAGCCGTCTAACCCCAAGCCCTTGAAAAATGCCAGCAGCGCAACATCGATCCTGCAGGGTTTGCCTGCCATCGCTGTAGAATTAGGAGTATACACTATGGAGTATGAGCTATGCGCGTTCCATCCCATAATATGTCTGATGGACACGTGAAGAATGAACCTCATTATCACGTGAAAAGGGAGCTATTAGCTCTTTATTAAAAAAAAGTTTGTGGACAGGGGGAAACACGCACACATATTAGGACAGCTTCTGTTTTGTGGAGGCTTGCTGAGCCACAGAAGTCAACGCCCCCCCCCGTATATCGTTTCCTCAAGCCACTGGTTACGATGGCTTCAGGAGCGTTCACATCGTTCATCTGATAAGAGATCTGATGCTTACAAGATTGTTCGTCAACTATTTCCCATCATCGTATGTATTCTAATGTCAAATATGTATGAGAAACAATGTTCCCAGTTGGGCCCGCAGCAAGAAGCATTACATATTCACAGTTTTTTCCTCATAAGGCCCATAGAACGCACTTTCTGTCACTGTCGTGTCACTGGCAGAAAAATCACTCAAACTGCTCCCACGCTGTTGATAAGTAAATTCACTCTACAGAATTCCTTTGTTGAATTAGAAAAGAAAGTTGTCAAGTACATACAGTACTAATAATAATAATATATATTTAAAGTAATATAAGATAATAGTAATAGTATATGGTTTCCCACACTGGTTGTTATTGGCTGTTGACTGCTGAAGTGACCGAACAACTAAAACATTTCTATGGTGATTTACAACTAATATATTGGAAGGAATTTGCAGTACATGAGTACATATGGTGCTAAAATAAAAAATAGGTGTGAGTGTGTAAAGAATGTGTTTACATAACTCACAGAGTGAGCAAGACAAGAAAGCAAGAGAGGATGTCTGAAAGTCAAAATATCTGTATCATCCCTTACAGTCATAGTCATCTAACCCTAACCCTGTGAATAACTAATCATGATTGCATATTCTCCAGCAGGCTTCTTATAGGAGCATATTGCATACCACAAGGATATATAAATTAAGGGTATCATTGTTGGTGACTTTGTAGTCTAAAGCTAACAGTAGGCCTATTTGTCTGGTCATGTCCAGATAGAAACATTTTTGTCCAAGGCAATGTAATATTCACTACTAAACTATTCATTAAAACGGTACATCTATATCTATAGAATGAAAACTATAATATGGCATAACCAATGAAAAGGTGTGGGGGTGCTTCTTTGGTTTGTTATTTCCAGAGATACCTCATAATAATCAATTATTTAGGGCTGTCATGTTTCAGATCACAAAAGGTTGAACCCTGTTGACAACCATGCAGTCAAGGTTGAATGGTCCACTGGCATGTCATAGACAGTGTGCTATTGATCCCCAACATTCAGTAGTACAGTATGTCGAGGAAATAAGCTTCGTGCTGCAGCGGCTTTCATACGTGTCAATGGGGAGACCTGCCCAGCTACAGGATCAAATTCATATTGCCCGTAGCCTGGGCTACGACCAGGCACTATAAACATGCTTTGTATAGAGAACAAACACACAGGCAGTCAAGTGCTGTAGCATAACATGCAGAACACTACATGCCCATTGTACTCCATTTTCATGCTGAGCTTTTACCTTTTGGGAGCTGAAAGACTGCGTCCAATGGTACAAGACGAGTCTGTCTTTAGAGAAGGGTTTGGGCTCTGCCATTTGCTCTTCGCTTTCTTCCCCGTCTGGGATCTTATCGTCTTCGTCATCCATGGCAGAGATGGGCCACCAGCTACAGTTGGTGGGGGTAACATTGTTGGAAGACGCCATGACAGAGCGTTTTGAACGTGCGAGAAGACCAGGGAGGGTGAGAGAGAGATGGAGGGAGGGAGGGACAGATTGGGGAAAGAGAGAAAGCGAGAAAGCGAGAGAGAGAGAGAGAGGGGGTTTCAGCACCACGGGCTGAGCATCGTCGATCAAAGCCTTCACGGTTCCGTTTTGGACAGCTCCAGTGCTGAAATCGGTTTCTACGTAAATAGCTGCCGTTTACGTGGGTATACCACGTACAACGCATTCCATATGCAGCGAGCTACTTACTCAAGCATGGGTTCCCTTTCCACGATATTACATCACATGATATGCTGCTACGCACAAACCGTGCGCTGATATAGTAGCCTCTCTCTATCTCTCTCGCTCACTATCTCTCTATACCTATCCTATCTGAATAAATAAGTAAAGAAATATATATTGATTTTATATAGGCCTGTATGATAATTAATACATGTATGTCTATAGTATTTAATAAGCCCAAGTAAAAAACAGCAACAACAACAACAACAACAACAACAACAACATCAATCGACTACAAAGAGGAAAGTGTTGTTTTGAAGTGGATTGTAACTTTTGTAAATCGCCGGTAGAGGGCGCAACGCAAGCGAACAGCTGAGTGAACTGCAGTAAAATGTTCATTGTAACGTTTCTAGATTTAGGCAAGTCTACTAGTCATTGCAACAGAGCAATACTATAATGCTTTAGATATAATTAGACTCGTTTGGTGGGCAATTACATAGGCCTGCGTTTGATATGGCTTTTAACCATCATATCAGTAAAGAATGTCGCGCTTTACCTTGTTTAAATAGGTTAAACAGCAGAATTAGTTCTAGAGATGGTATGCACGCCCATACCCGAAGTGGGAAGACTGGCAAAGCTCCTTGCAGGAAGGGGAGTAAGGATTGGGTTGTATTTTTGGAACGGTGTGTGTATGGACTGGTCGCCTTGTTAGGTCTGCTAAAATATTTCCAACACCACCAACTGTCAGGAGATAGCTGCGCCTGACTAAGGGGTGGCAGGGACAGGGAAAGGGGGCTACTCTGTCTATCCACCTTGAAAGCCATGTAAGACCCATAGGCTTGCCAAGATAGAACATGACCATACCCATTCACAAGAATTCGGTGCACTGTTTTTAAAAGAAAAACGACAACTACAAATGTATTCTGCAACAAATCGAAAAGGAGCAGCCTACATGACTTATATCAACGAATCCACGAAGTGGAACAAAAGAGTAGAAGAAGTTGCGCGTTAATAGCCTATTTTAAGTTTCTGTAAAGCGTGTCAAGTGCGCCAGGCGCAGCGTGGAAATGTTTCCCCAACCCAACCGAAAATAAGTTGTTTAGTGAACTAAAGGGTATAAAGAATCAGTTTTGATGTCAGGCGAAGGTGATCTAAGATTGGCAGATTTTTATCTTTAGCGAGATAAAAAGACGGATCAACTTTTCAATAGGTGAGTTACAGGTTGTAATAAGGTATGAGTGGAGGTCGCTTTGAATTTGACGACGGCGGAGCTTTTTGTGGTGGTTGGGAAGGGGGTAAAGCTCACGGACATGGAATCTGCACCGGACCTAAGGGGCAGGGGGAATTCTCTGGCTCCTGGAATTACGGATTCGAAGTGGTGGGAGTCTACACCTGGCCGAGTGGGAACACCTACGAGGGATACTGGTCACAGGGAAAACGACACGGTCTCGGAGTAGAAACCAAGGGACACTGGATTTACAGAGGGGAATGGACCCATGGCTTCAAAGGGAGATACGGCTCGCGTCTGAGTGTTGGAAGTGGGGCAAAGTATGAAGGGACGTGGAATAATGGACTTCAGGATGGATATGGCACAGAAACCTATGCTGATGGAGGTGAGCAGTGTTGAGACCATATGGTTGAGACGTGGTATTGAGGCATTCTAAACTTGTGTATTTTATGGAATGTTTATGTATTTTATGATGCAACATTTGTTCCGGTTATTTGGAGAGTAGGCCTACATTAATTATCATGTAATAATGGCACTCAAATGTTGCCATAGCAGCCAGTACATTGAGCCTTCTGGACATGGCCATATTATGGACCGGGCACACAGGGCACATTCTTATCTAAATTAAATCTTCCTAGTTGGGGCTCTAACAGACCCCAGTAATGGTCCATCTTTACCAGGAGGGCCCTAGCTATGGTCAATCTTTACCAGGAGGGACGGAGCTATGGTCCATCTTTACCAAGAGGGCCCTCACTACGGTCCATTTTTACCAGGAGGGCCCTAGCTATGGTCCATCTTTACCAGGAGGGCCCTGGCTATGGTCATCTTTACCAGGAGGGCCCTAGTTATGGTCCATCTTTACCAAGAGGGCCCAAGCTATGGTCCATCTTTACCAGGAGGGCCCTAGTTATGGTCCATCTTTACCAAGAGGGCCCTAACTACAATCCATCTTTACCAAAAGGGCCATAGCTACAGCCCATCTTTACCAGGAGGGACCATAGGGCCCTAGCTACGATCCATCTTTACCAGAAGGGCCCTAGCTATGGTTCGTCTTTACCAGGAGCACCATAGCTACGGTCCATCTTTACCAGGTGGGCCCTAGCTATGGTCCATCTTTACCAGGAGGGCCCTAGCTATGGTCCCTCTTTACCAGGAGGGCCCTAGCTATGGTCAATCTTTACCAGGAGGGACGGAGCTATGGTCCATCTTTACCAAGAGGGCCCTCACTACGGTCCATTTTTACCAGGAGGGCCCTAGCTATGGTCCATCTTTACCAGAAGGGCCCTAGCTATGGTTCGTCTTTACCAGGAGCACCATAGCTACGGTCCATCTTTACCAGGTGGGCCCTAGCTATGGTCCATCTTTACCAGGAGGGCCCTAGCTATGGTCCCTCTTTACCAGGAGGGCCCTAGCTATTGATATTTGTTTGGGCTTGGGTGGGGAATTAGGAGACAATGAAGAAAAAACATTGTCTGCTGCTGTCAGTCATACTGTGAACTATAATTTAACTTTAGAAGAAACTAAATAAAGCAGCTATTCTTTTGCCCAAAGGGTTAAATGACTGTGTCAGGCTTGCATGACAAGTATTTAGTGCTAGAATTAAATCTTAATGCACTAAATTGAATTCATTAGACCCAATAGCAGAGGTATTTTGACCACATCCTCCTCTTACGAAGGCCTGTAAAACCACAATGGCTGGCTATCTGATACAAGGCAAGGTGTAGACGGTTGTAAACTGGATAGCTCATGAAAAGGAATTGTGACAAGTCCCAGGCCGGACAATGGCAAATGTCTCTCCAGCTGACTCATCAGCTCTGGGGCCCCATGCATTAAGGGGTGTACCGAGGGGGGTTGGTCAGGGGAGCAGTGTTACCACCAGATATCCAGGGGTAAATATAGCCCCAGCAGCCTTGTGCCCCCATGGCCTTACGCTCCTGGGTCTGTCACTCTGGAATTCATACACGTGTCCATTATAGCTTATGACCAGACAGTTTGTGTTTGTGCTACTTTATGCCAATGCCACTGGCATCAATTATCCACGCTTATATATATTTTTTATGTTTGATTGAAAAGGTGAAAATGAAAGAAATGAAAAAAGACAGATTTAGAAGAAAGTGGAAATAAAAACAGTTTCTTTTTTCTTAATCATAAAATCAATGTCTATCCCCAGGCACGTTCCAGGGCCAGTTTACAGGGGGCATGCGGCACGGCTACGGTGTCCGCCAGAGCGTGCCCTTCGGCATGGCGGCCGTGGTGCGCTCCCCCCTGCGTACCTCCCTCACCTCCCTGCGCAGCGAGCACAGCAACGGCGCCGTGCTGCAGCAGGACGTCCCCATGATCACCACCACCGACGCCTCGGGGGAGGAGACCACCACCGTCCCCACGCCCACCCAGCTGGGGCCGTCCCGGGGCGGCTTCGCCCTCACCCTCCAGGTGGACCCTGAGGCAGTCAAGCTCAAGAAGAAGGGCCTGTTCCACAGAGGTTCCCTGCTGGGCAAGCTGAAGAAGTCAGACTCGCGCACATCACTGTCCAGCCAGAAGAGCAAGATCAGCTTCCTGAGGACTGAGTCGGCCCTCAGCTCCAACGCCAGCGACGCCAACTCCACCATCAGCATTGGAGACGACAGCCTGGCCGGCGCAGAGGACTTCCCTCCCGTGGAGGCGGACATCGACGCCACCACCACGGAGGTGTACATGGGCGAGTGGAAGAACGACAAGCGGTCGGGGTATGGAATAAGCGAGCGGTCCAGCGGGCTGAAGTACGAGGGAGAGTGGCTGAACAACCAGAGACACGGCTACGGATGCACCAGCTTCCCCGAGGGAGGGAAGGAGGAGGGCAAGTACCTCAACAACATGCTGGTAAAGGCCATGAAGAAGAGGGTGATCCAAATCAAAGGCACCAAGATCAAGCAGAAGGTGGAGCGAGCGGTGGAGGGCGCGCAGAGAGCCGCTGCCATTGCTAAGCAGAAAGCCGAGATTGCGGCCTCCAGGTAAGGACATGCTTGAGTCACGATCCTGCCTCCTGTCATTGTTTACAAAGGTGGCGTTACCTCAGGCTCAGACAACCTTATGCTGTATTATAAATAACCACAGCACAAGCAGGTTTTTTAGTCATAGCACATTTTACACATTTTACAAATCAATTATTGAAACACAAGTGAAGTTAGAAATGGATTATGAACATACTCAACACAGCAGATCATGGAGGAACTAATTAGGGCAATCAGCTGGTACAAACACACAGACTGTCTGCCCAGCAGGGCACAAGCTTTAGATCACAGATTGAACTATGATTGCTTGTCTTAAAATTGTAGCTGTGCTTGACATTAACTCGTTATTTCATTCGCCAGTTTTTGGCGAATGTTTGATAGTGTTTGATAATAGAGAGGCAATACAGCGCACAGGGTCACACACTAATGTTATTATGTTCAGCTAATAATATGAGGTGCATTATACAGGACATGATAGGAAAACATTAGAAAATGCGAGTCCCACTGTAAGAGTATTAGCTTACGTGTAATCTCGGATCTAGCAGTCCTACTATGTTATAGCAGAACTTCTGGGGGGAGACGGCACAGAGCCTGGGCCGGAAACCAAGAACTGCAAGGGGAGGAGTTACGCCTTGTTTCCGTTAGAGATATTCTACCGAAAAAAACTAATTCACGCGAGTGGATGAAGCTTTCAGGAGGGGATTTTACAGTTGCCAGTTCTACAGTTGCGATTTGAAACCTTTACTCACTTTTTTACAGTTTACTACTGCTGGCCGTGTTCATGTTCGCCAATTACGCGCTTACAGATCTCTGCCTCCAGCAACATGATTGGTCGAAACTAATAAGCGAAAGAAAGCAAAACGCCCCGTTCACCCAGATTTGAGCTTGTCTGCCATCAGACTTAATCTAAAGTCTGATTTGTAAGACTAGCCTACGTGTAATTTTCTTTCTCACTCTGTCTCCCTACTTCATAAACCATTTTGGTTTTGTTTTACTTCTAGCTCATTTTAGTTATTATTTAATATTTATAATGGATGGTTGAGTGTGGTTAACTTTGTTTAGGTATATTGTTATCACCTGCTGTCTGTTGCCAAATCTTTAAAATGTTAATTGTAGCCTTTGACGCTGCCTTATATAGGTGGTGCAGGGACTTGGCTATGGTGCTTTGGTTACTCCTAGCTGTTTTAGCCCCCTACATGTTTGAAAGAGACAGTTGATGCAACACCAACGGCAGTCAAGTTCAGCAGAACAAGGAATGCAGTATCACTTCACCCTGTTGCCCTGCTGACACAAAGCGTCTAAAACAGGAGGCCATCTTGATTTCCTGTTGCCCACTCTACTTTATATAGGCTGAGAACATTTGTAAGGACACCAAGCCTTGTGTTAAGCCAAGGACAGTTTTATTCAACAAGGAACAAGGAATGCAGTATCACTTCACCCTGTTGCCCTGCTGACACAAAGCGTCTAAAACAGGAGGCCATCTTGATTTCCTGTTGCCCACTCTACTTGATATAGGCTGAGAACATTTGTAAGGACACCAAGCCTTGTGTTAAGCCAAGGACAGTTTTATTCTTAAATTCTTTGGGATTGATAAGTCACTATTTGCATTAGACTCCTCAATTGCCTTACAGAAAATGTTAATTTCCATCTTCATTGTAGAAGGATCTTATTGGCATTCTATAAAACACATAGGCCTATAGCCTTTTTGTCATTATTTAAACATTATTATGTAGAAGTAAAATATCCATCAATAAATAAATATATATATATATATACATTAGGTGATTGGTTTTTCCAAAGGCTAATATATACAAAATCATTGAATTTAAAGAAGTATGGTATTAGCAAAGAATATTCCCAGGGTTCTCATTGTTACAGTATTGTAGGCTGTCCACAGAGAACTGGACAAATGTTTTATTTAATTATACATTCATTCTAATTGAAGGCCAGTTTGAAAACAGATTCATTAGCATCATTCAGATGTTGCATATAACATATTATTTCTGTGGTTGATTATGTTTCTGGGACACCTTTCTGAAAACATAAAAAGACCTAAAACCCTACACATCAATTGTAAATCTTGGGATGATTTTTAATGTTATTATCTCTGGTTCGGTCTTTCATTCATCCAAAAGCTCATTGTGAAATCACAAATGTGTTCGGGTTCTGTGGTTTTTCTCTGTAATGTATTGCCATAGAGTTGAACTGTGGTTCAAGGATGGACGTCTTGCGTTTGTCTATGGCCTTACAAGGCCGTAGCATTTTTCCTCAACAATAATCCTTGGCACCTGAAATAAGCCGAGTGTTTACAGTAAGTGAGGCTCGCGATGATGGACTACAGATCTTGTCCCAGCACAGATGGGAATCTAAATATTTGAACAGAAGGCTAAGCAGCATTATAAGTTATGAGCCAGCGTTACTTGCCTCTTAATCTCATATGCATCATCTCAACTGACTGCGTAGCCTTCCATGAATAGGCAAGGGGTAGATACAGGCTTCTTAGCAGGAGCTAAGAATGGAAATCATTAATATGGGACTACTTTCAACTGCTCCTCAATTGCAACTTACACACCACCGTCTAGCCATTCCAAAATAAAACACCCACACTTTCCTGCATATGGCTTTCATACAGTACTGTGACCACGGACACTTGAATCCCTTATTATGCAAGACAATCCCATACAAGTGTGCATTCCTTTCTGATGTGAAGTGCACATGCAGCTGTGTACGCCCGTCTTTAGTGTGCCCAAACAACTGTCTTTGGTGGATGTAGTCAAGAGTTAAAAATACATGACCAGTTGGCCACACAGCAAGTGGAGGGCCAGACCTCATCAGCCTCACCAACCAGGCTAAGTTAACAAATTGTTCCATGGCATCCAGTCCAGTAAAGTGGTCTCCATTCGTTGTTGTGTTGCGTTGGGTGGGTTAGGGGGGGGAGGAGGGTCAGCGCGGATGTCTGTGTGGTGGCCTATGCTGGGTGCAAATGACGCACGGACCTGTGTCAGAGGAGCCCTGACTAAATATGGACAGGCTACTCTAGCTTGTATCACAATCACAAGAGAATGCAGCAGCTGATTACCCCCCCCCCTTACCCATCATCCCACACTTCCTCCTCCTCCTCCTCCTCATTGTCTTCTAGACAAATCTCTCTTGCCTATAGTCACACATATTCTATCCTAAATGAGCTCCTCCTCTCACACTCTTTTCTGGCACTCATTACTTCTTTGCTGATTACTCCAGCTAAATTATTTTGTTGTGTTCATTTTATCCTCCTCCTGTGATATCTAAACATGTGTGTATGTATTTCAGAAAAACTCTGCCCTCAATCATGGACTTTAGTGCCACATCTTGCACTGCGCCAGATACAGATGGCAGACACCAGTCCACCTTGCGTCAGCAGCAGTGTCAAATGGTTCAGTGGATATAAATAGGACCCCCCCCACCCCACCCCGGCTCATAAGCAAGTGCTTGGTTATAAACGCTTAGCATATAGACAGGGCAGCACCTAGTTTTTTCAGTGTGTGGCTTGGCTCACACCACGGCCTGCTGCTGACACAGGCGTGTTGTCATTGTGACAGACGACAATAAGGCACGTAGTTTCAGAAACAGCTGGCTCCGGTTCCATCAGGACCATATGAAAAGGCAGAAAGATGGCGTGCTTAAAAAGGGAACGCGCGATTGAATTACGCACACGTTTAATGTCTCAGTCTTGACGACAATGTTGCATTGATGGTCTTGCAATTATCTGCGTGTCATCCTTTACATTCTGACAGACTTACTGCTTCATGGAGCGACGTGTCGGCTGTCTTTCAACTTAATCTTTCAACTTGAACATTTTCTCCATTTTCTCTGCCTCTCACTCTTTCTTTCTTTCTCTCCTTCCTTCCATCTTCATTCTTCATCTATCTCTCTGTCTTATGTTCCCTCCCACTTTCTTCTTCTTCTTTTATCTCTGTGGCACACATGCACGCATACACACACACACACACACACACACACACACACACAGATGACATACACACGTACACAACCTTACTTTTTATAGTTGAATTGGACCCTCCACAGAGATCCAGTAGCACATGCCAGGATGACAGAATTTCTTGGCAGTTTACGTCACCAGGGGTCGACTGTAGCATGACAGAAAACAGTCGCAGATGGTCGGAGACACACACGGGTCTGTTAACAGTCTGGCTTTTTCTACACACTTATTATATACCAGTACACAGTACTCAGCGAAGTGTAGGCAGATTAATTGTATACGTTATGCCAGAATTGGCTTCCTATTACAATAAATAGTTGAAAGTTTTTCCTTGACAACTGAGACACACAGTGTATATATCTCCCCAACAAGTACCCCCCTGCCACACACACCACAATCAGTGGTCTCCATGGGGGGGAAAGATAGTTTAGGTCACAGTTTCAAGTGTCTCCCTCCACACCGAGGTCAGCCTGCAGGGAGAGGCACTGGGTGCTGCACAACTTCAGTACAACACTAGTATATTACAAACCAGAATTATTTGCACTGGCACCCCCAATAACTGGGTCACAACAACAACAAGTAGAAATACACACACAAACACATACACTAGCACTACTGCCCCATTCACACAATTTAATTCTCAATTTTGATATTATTATTTATGTATGTATACAATAAACAACTACTCAATATGTTGAGCAAAAGGATTCAGTGTAACACCAAGTCGTAGTAGTGGTAGTAGTGGATGTGTGAATGTAATATAAAAAAGTAGGTCTATTTATTTGTAGTTATTTGTTGTTTGTTGAGATACACAAGTAAATTCGGAAGACCAGCTTCTGTAACCTTGAATGTTGAATATGACATTCACCACCAGAATATAAAACCACTTTACTGAACACATTCAAACATTATGACAATCGCAATGACCGCCTCCATTTTGGAAGCATAGGTGCATTGGAATGTTAGTTATTGTGTTGGTAGTAATATTTCTTTGGTAATTGTTTAGTAATTAATCGTGAAATTATTTGTCATTATGGGAAGACATTGTTGTGTTTGAAACTGCCAGTGTTTCTCGTGCAAGACGTGGCAAAACAAAGTTTTAGCCTAGGTTGCGGTATATTTACGTTGATTACTACAGTACTACAACTCTCTTGAGTCCTTTCAATATGTTGTATCACCAACAAAAACTCCCATGATGCATTCTGATTTACAAGCCCTATAGACATAGGACCCTGTAATATTGAATCCATTTGGCCTATTTGATATGTTAAGTGAGTAAGTAATTTCCCTGAAATGTTCAGAAAAGTTGCCAAAAAATATAACAAAAAATAACAGTTAAGCAGTTTCCCGTGTGTGTGCGTCAGCACTGGAGCATGCACGTCTGCCAGTTCTCACAGTGCTGGATCTTTCAGCAGTTGCGAGTAACAGCTGCTGCATATCAGGGGACCTCTGTTATTCCAGCCTTTATATTATCCACAATTTCACTCTCATTAACAACATGCAAGCCTGGTAGGGGAGGGAGGGGCATCAGGGAATAGGACCCCTGTCCCCCATTCCTGAAAGAGGTGTTGACTGTGCCTGAGCAGGTGGAGGGCTGCGGGGAAACTCAAGGGTTGCGCTGATTGTCCCAATAGGAAGAGCTATACTCCTTCTACCCCACTTCCCATGGGAAGACTCAAGGGGCTGGTGGTGGTGGACGTCTATTTTCAGACAAGTGTAACGTTACAGTATTTCAAGCATTCACAGAGTAATCACAATCACTAAGACGCCAGTGTTAATCTGGATATCAGTATAGCATGAAGGGTAATTCTGGCACCGTTTATTTTTATTTATTTTTTATTTTTTTGTGTTATTGGTGTTGATCTTGTCTATTTGCACATCCGTCACTTTTACATCTGACGGCTGAGACATGCTGTATTGAGGTATTGTGAAGAAGGAATTGAAATTGTTTAAAATATACAGGAAAATTACTTAAAATTAATTAGGAAAATGTATTATTAAGTGGCAAGTATGGCTTAGTTACCAACTGATGTTTTGTATAGGGTACTGTAGTCGCCCATGCCCTTCACAAACAGAGATAACTCACACTATGACCCTCTCACGCAAGACACACACACACACACACACACACACACACACACACATAGACATGATCACAGCCCAGTACAACTTCCTGCTAATCATTCTAATCTGGGTGTTAAGAGAGTGATTTATTTGTGTTGCAGTCTGATGGCAGAAAAGGACACCCTATGGCTCTGCAGCTAATAATACTAATGAACCATCTGACCAATCACACACACACACACACACACACACACACACACACACACACACACACACACACACACACACACACACACACACACACACACACACACACACACACACACACACACACACACACACACCTGGCCTTCATTTGATCAAGATAAAGAAATATAAACAAATGTTATGCTGTGGTATCTTGGACGGCCTGAAAATTATATACTTGAAGTTGTAAATTTAGTACAACTTAATGGACATGTAATAAGTGTAAGAGCGTTCCAGTTTCCATTGAAAGGTAACTGCTCTCAGTTTAATTAAATTAATTGGACTTTGAAGGGTTTACATTCTGATTGGATGTTATAACCCACTTTTTCAGTGAAGTCTCAATATTGCACACAGTAAAGTAAAACAAATAAGCTATCATATATCATTATAACATATTCCACTTTGATATTTGTCGTTTTTAGTTGTTTTTTTTACTGGGCACGCTAAAACGCGACTATAAATTAGAATTGAAATAAAAACGGTCAAAAACCATCCCCCTTGTAAAACTGCCATCCTCCCTTTCATCCCTCTTTAAAATATGTCATTTCCAATCAATACACGTGAAAGCCACTTACTGATATTTAGTCATTTTAGATTATAGCGAGTTTTCAGCAAATCTGAGGGCGGGGGCACGCACACATGCATTGCAAATTATTTGTCCCCATAAGACCCCACCATCCCCGCTGAAATGTTTGTACAAATCGACTACTGATCACGGCCCTTGTGCACATTACATACAGCGATTTGTTGCGTGTCGCGCACCTCGAAAATGTTATAGCATCATTAAAGTTTGGTAGAGGTTTGGGTTGTGTAGTTACCTTGCCATGATGTAAAAAGATTGCCGAGATATCTTCAATAGTTGCTCCGTAGACTCAAACTTGCTAATCCAAAATAGTGTTTTTTTCTCTCCCCCATTGACTTACATTGCACGGCGAAACAGGTCTCAAAGTCACACTTTTAGCACACAAACGAACGCGAACAAAGCAGAATCTGCCAATGTATAAAATAACAAAAACCCGATTCAGCATTTTTTCGTATGTTTACAATGATTGGTAAAGGTACTCTTTTCTTCAGGGGGCGTATATATATATAACAAACATGTGATTCCGTCTCGGAAGCTAACTACCGGATCATCTTCCTAATTCAAATAGTAAAATCAACACAAAGTTGACATTTTTATTTCCAAAAACCGCTTTCTTCGCATTCGTTTGCGTGCTAAAAGTGTGACTTTGAGACCTGTTTCGGCATGCAATGTGAAGAAAAAAAACACTATTTTGGATTATCAAGTTTGAATCTAGCAACTATTGAAGACATCTCGCCAATATTTGTATTTACATCATGGCAAGGTAAATACACAACCTAAACCTTTACCAAACTTGATGCTTGTTGATGCTTTAAGCTCCACAAGCAGAACTGCGCGTCCACAACAAAGTTACGGCCAAACGGCGACTATAAATGCCATGGCCTTGCTTGGACTGTCCGCGCACTTCACGAACGGCAACTATAAATTCTGGTTAACACTGATGATAACAGACTAAGATGAAAAAATGTCCTTATTACCTCAAAGAGGGGGCAGTAGAGTTGGGGCTAGGGTGAAGGGGTGGGCTCAGCCCACCCAAACGTGCATCTTGCCCACCCAAACGTGCATCTTGCCCATCCAATCAAAAGTTACGAAAAACTGTTTCTTCAGCCAATGGAAAAATAGCACAGAAAATACCAGTACCGTTTCTAACTTCTGATTGGGTGGGCAGCCTACGGCCCGCCTCCAAAGTCGCCCACTGCGACTGCCACAGTGTCTCTTGGAGCGTCTCTTGGAGCATGCCGAGGGTGTTGCTATGACAACTGTGAACTCTGGGCCCTGTTGACGAACCCAAAAAGCGCTCGCCATTACCGTACCGCTAGACCCCATGGCTCGGCAACAGTACCACTAGACCCCATGGCTCGGCAACGGTACCACTAGACCCCACGGCTCGGGCAACGGTACCGCTAGATCCTGCGGCTCGGCGTGCAGTGTAGCCTACAAGTCCAACAAAGGGACAAGCCATTATGTTATCATTCAAAAGTGTCACATAAATCACTGTTTAAATAGCCTACTGTAGGCATGGGTTAACACACTTTTATTAAGTGTGTAGGCCTACATAGAAATCGCCTATTACTTCAATTTAGACACATCACGTTGATTGTTATGGTAAAATACTAACAAGGAGGAAAAATGCTTGGAATACAATAGTTTTGGATATAACCATATAAAGTTGTTCGTTGCCATTATCAAAACCAATGAGACGATAAAAAAAATAATTGCAGCCGTGGGCAGAGTTATCTCGGAGCTAACCTGCTATGTACAAGGTTTGCTCCAGGTTAGGCTCACAGCATGAGTTGCCATGGTAACTGAACTGAGATTAGTCTAAGCTTGGTATCTGAAACCAAAAATTCTGGCTTTCCCTGAATTCTGACTTAACGTATCCGGTTAACCTGGAAATCCAGCTTCTTGAAACAGGGCCCTGATGGCTCAGATTGCACACACACAGGGCAAGGCAACGCAAGTAAAAGCACACACATGCTTGTGAGTTGATTGTTAAAATCTGGATGAAGGAATTTTTTTATGTTAGGGTAAATTAATCTGCCCTCCACTGAAAAAAATAGAATACTTCTTTATTAATCCCCATGGGGAAATTAATGTTCTGCATTCAACCTATCCAAACACCCCATACACAAACACAGAGGGCACAATGGCAGGAGCTTGCATCTGACATCCCTCCGGTTGCCAGCTGTCACTTTGCCAGATTTTTGTGCCATCTGGCCAGGGATTCAAACTGGCAACCTTTGGCTAGTAGTCCACTTCCTTAACTTCTGGGCTACCTACTGCCCAAGTTGCCCACCTATCAATTCTACCAGCCCACCCTAATATAGCAGGCTAAAACCAGCCCTGAGTAGAGTGCTGGTGTGTAGCTGAGGGGTTAAACATGATGTATGTTGTCATTCACAGGACATCCCACGCAAAGGCCAAGGGGGAGGGAGCAGACCTGGCGTCCCAGGCCTCGAACACAGAGTCCAGCATCGCCCGACTGGTGGCCAAAGAACTCTCACCCTCCTTCCACCAGCCAGGTCTGATGTCATTTCATATTTTGTAATCTCTTCATATGAACTAAATATGTATGTTTGTATTTCATTTTACACAGATATGATGCACGTTATTTATAATACTGATATACCCCCCTCCAGCCGTGGAACAAACTTGTAGACACATGAATATATACCTTTTCAAAGGACAGAGCCTTCTATTATGCCTTTCGATTTTCCCTCTGCTTTTGATGCTTAGTACACTGAAGAAGAAGAAGAAGAAGAGATCCTTCTTTGTCATTGCAAGTACTATACAAAGAAATGTGGCACAGGCAGGAGTATTTACCTAACATGTATGTCTTATGCTGTGGGAGGAAACGGGAGCAAACCCACATGAACACAGTAAGAACATACAAACCCAGGAAGGGTTTGTATGTAAGAAGGTCTCTTGCTGTGAGGCAGCAATGCTAACCACTGCACCACCTAATGATAAAAGCGGCAGGGGCTAAGTGGTTTCCTGGCGTGTCTGTTGCTAATGCTACAAGTGGACAAGGACACATTGTGACTGAGGCCTGCATTCTTTCATGTCTCGCCCAGCAGCGAGAGAACATTAGAGTACTGCAGCATTAAAAAAAAATTACGTTGCTGGGTTTATAAATGTCGACTGCTATGCATACAGTACAAATACAACCGCTACCTCACCAAGACATTTACAAAAGAAAAAGAAAAGAGTAAGAAGAATACCAACATTTACATGAAGTAACTGACATGTGAGGCTGAGAACAATCAAACTATCTATCAAAGTCCAAACCGTTTGTGGCAGTCTCCCCTGCCACATGCCATCTACTATGGCTTTCCCAGGGCTTCTCCCACAGCAGGACACAGGCAGTTGATGAGTAAACCGGTTTATTGTTAGTTGGTGGCAGTCTGAACAACAGAGCAGGTGGTACATGCTGGAGCTCCTCCCGAGTGTGTTTGCTGGTGGCTGGTTTAACCTGTGGGCCTGATTGGCCAATGCCCCACAGGTGTGCAGCCTCACCCAGTCCCAGAGTCTAATCAGTCTAACTCCGACCAGGTGAGGCTGCTTAAACCAGCCACCAACAACACACACACACCGTTGTTGTATCAGACTGACTTTGCTCAACTGAAACACTCATTCTCACATGATCAAATGACACAGGACACATCATCATATCACATCATCTTCAAAGAGAAGAAACATTCTGTCTTCATCAAAAAATCTTTTACTTCCTTCATGCATATTCATTAGCATATTTTAAACAATTGGTGTGTATGTATGTGTAATCCATGTGTACCACACAGGTCCAGAGTATCTGAAGAAGCGAGCACTACAAGATAGGGTGGAGGGCGGTGACAACGTACACACCGACATGCACGAGCCGCTGCTGGCCGAGGAGGAGCCCCTGCCCACGCCCCCAGAGAGCCCGCTGATGAACGAGCTGGACCGGCTCATGCCCGGCTCCACCCCAGCCCGCACCCCCTCCCCCAGCCCCGGCATCACCTACAAGGAGGACCCCAAGCTCCTCAGTCCAGGGAGCTGGAACGGCGACAAGAGCAGTAAAGGTGGAGGCAGCGCGGGCAGCAGCAGAGCCAACAGCAGACCCGCCAGCCGCCCCACCACCCCCTCATCCTCTGCCTCCGCACCGGCCTCGGCTGCGGCGGCTGCTCCCGAGGGTGCCGACGCCGTGGCCCCCTCCAGCCGTGGAACCTCTCGCTCCCCAAGCCGCCAGAGCAGCAATGCTGAGCAGGGCTCAGACCTGGAGATCAAGCCGCTGCAGAAGTTTGAAGGCGAGGAGAGCGCCGCCGTGCCCGTGGCTCCTGTGGCCTCCGCCTCCATACGAAACAGCCTCATCTTCCAAGATGAAGACGAACCACCCCGGCCCATCTTGAAGGCACCGCCCAAAGCTGCCCAAAAGCCCGAACCCAAACCTGCTGAGACGAAAAGTGAGCCAGCCATGCTGCCTGTCCATCCACCGCGAGCTCCGTCTGTCTCTCAGATCAGTACGGAGCCCAGCAGCAGACAGCCCAGCAGCAGAGAGCCCAGCAGCAGAGAGCCCAGCAGGCCAGCCAGCAGAGCGGAGACCAAGCCAGTACAGAGACGGGAGCCCAGCCCCGCTCCATCGCCCACACCTAAACTTGAAGCTAAGTTTGTAACGAAGCCTGGAGAACCCAAGGCTGTAATAGGCCAGCCAGCAGTCACACCGCCAGTGACGGTGGAGCCCAAAGTTGGGGCCAAGCCAAAGACCATCATGAAGGCCCCAAGTAAAGAAATGACTGTAGATTCTGTGGAGTTGGAGGTAAGGCCGCTTATCTTCACATTTAATTAGTTGTAGCGAACTACGACTCCCGATTGTTAGTCCCAGTTTACATTGCTGTCAGGGAAAGTGTTAAGAACAAAGGGTTTTCCCACCACTCTAGTCTTTTTGGTCTTCCACAGTAAGTCCCATCTCAAATCACACATGACCAATTATCTGTGGTTATTCAAAGAAACAAACCAAAAAACTACTGCATCATGACGATAGAATGCCATAAGAGAAAGGGTCAACAAGAATTTTCACGGAAATAAATAAAACAGGGTAGTACTTATCTGTTAATACTTATCTGTACTTACCTGCATATAGGAACCAATATAATTTACAGGGGTCTAGGTTAGGCATTTCTGCAGCCTGCCTGCAGAATAAACCTTCTATTGTGATGTTCTTCAAACTTAATAATCTTTGTAATCTTTGTATTGATTGTCATCATGTCTCCTTTCTTTCCAAGGGTCCGAACACCATCATGATCTGTATGGTCATCCTTCTGAACATCGGCCTGGCCATTCTCTTCGTACACATCTTATCATGAGCCATTGTCTACAAATACAGGTGAAACTAACACGCACAATAAAACTAAAGGGACAGCACCATCTCTGGTGAAATTTAAGTTATTACAATAGCTCAAGTGCCCAGCTCAGCTTAAGTGATTCATTTGCCAAACAACATAACAATCTGTGGTTTGGTTTTAGTATTTAAACTACAATAGAGAAACACATACAAGTACTTTTCGATATACCAAAACTATATTTGAACTTTCTATATTATCTCTGTATAGGTGCAGTAATATAACCAACTGAGGTGAACATTGAAAATAATGTATATGTCTCTCTCTACTTTGCCATCTACTGTTCCCCTGCAGGTCAACTAGCAAAGTTGGAGCGTGATGGCTTTTCATTGAGGACCAGAGATCACGCAGGGAGTTTGTTCGGAGAAGAAAATGCCTTATATGGATGCTCACAGCTCTCCCAAGGTTTTGCTAATGAGACAAAGCGTGGTGAAGTTTCACAAGGGGTAAAGGAATAACTGTTGCCTGAATCTGAATGACATTGGATGACACTGGTGTCACTCAGTACATGTTAATGTGATGGTGTAAGTGGGGAGGGATCTCTGGGCTCTGTGACTGTGTTCACGGGGAGGCTACATGATATGTTTCAGTGACTGCACAAGCATGCTATGCACTCAAAACCATCTTGGCTGGCAAAGATGACAAGTTACAGTGTCAACACATTGCAGGCAGCTTCGAACCAAACCCTTTTACTGGCAGATGCTGACTGTTCTTTAGACACGTAGTAGGTAGATTAAAGAATGTTGGTGGACACCATAATGTTGAAACTACATAGCAAAAGTATTGCTGCCGTTTGCCAATTAATATACAATTGCTTTCTGGTTGAATATGGGCAAGATATACAAACTAAATACTGTCCTTAGATCTTCTTGTGCTTTTCACTGTTAGTACTTTTAGAAACAAAAGAAATTATTTGGAGAAGGTATTGTTTCAATAGATTGTGACAAGCGTTGAGTATGCACATGAGCAAATTATCATTTATGTCACCGCTTTTTGCTTTGTGGAAAGGCTGGAATATTAACAAAGTCTGTATGTTCAGTTTGAACAGTAATGTACTGTACAAAACCAAATTTGTATTTGTTATTTTTGGACTAGGGTAATTGCAAAAACACACCTTACATTTCATTGGTTTGGAGTTGATGAATGAAATAGTGATAGAAAAAAGAATACTACTGGGCGTGAATGCCATTGAGTCCTGCTTATATTTTTTTATGTAAAAAAATAAATAAGTCACATGATGTTGGTTAGGTTCCAGCAGAGTTGTGTCATAGATGACGGAATGGAAAGGGATAAGGAGCAACATTAACTGTGTAAAACCGGCGGATAAACTATGACATGTATAGTAAGTATAGGCTACTGTGCATAGGTTAAAAAGTGTTGATTTTGGATAGCGTTACATTCAGGGCATGATTGAATTCGTGACGCATTGCTGTTGTCAGGTTTAGTATGCATGAGGGCAGTCTGAGAATGTGTATACTTTTGTATGTCTGTTATGTGTGCGTTGTATAAACAAACCAAATATGTTGTCACTGGATTTTTGTGGGAGGAAAATGTGTAACTAAAAAAATATGTATTTATCTTTGGAACCGAGATAATCTCAAGATGGAGGGAAAGAATGATGGGCTCCACGTCTTACATTTTGAGAAGCACTGATGTGCTTCGGCCATTTTTTATATTTCTCCTTAGATCCCAATATTCATACACAAAATGAAAATATTTTAATGCAACAAAATATTACAAATTTCATTTTCATCTGCAAGTGCTTGGATGTTAAAATGTGTAAAGCAGAACAGCTGTCCTTTATTTTCCAAGACAGACAGCATCAGTGCACTTATGACCTAAACATTTGATGTATAAGGTTAAAGCCCTTGCTGATAAAGATGTCAGTGTATTGTGACTGCCATTGTCTGTTAGTCAATTTGATGAAATAACTATAGCTCACTTTCAAGAGATGCATTAATTTACTTGTCAATTACAAGCTTCAACAATTGAATAAACCATTTTACATCAGTGTTGGGTGTGTTAGTTGGATTAGTTGGTTAGTTTGACGACATGAAAATGTCTGAAAATCAAAACTTCCAAATTAAATGGACATGGACATGCATGTGTACTGTCTCGGATGCATCACAAATGAATATTGGGTTTGATAAAGCAAACACTACATTTTACTTGCCATTATCTTGTCTTACACGGCCTGCTGGAATAGCAGACATACCTGAAAGGGTGTAAATGCTGAAAAACTAAATTATATTAAACTATATTGTTCTGGGGGAGAACTCCAGACCCCCATTATAGGCCCCCACACCTTAATGCTTCCTATGCCCTTGGTTTTCTGTTAGTGCCAGGTGGTCCCATTGTGAAAAACCAAAATGTTACATCTACATTTCAGTACATTCTGTCCAGTAACTGAGGAAACTAGTTAGTATTTTTAAACCCCACCTGTCCCCTCGCCCAAGAGTTCCCCAAGCACATTCCTCCAATCACCAGTGAATTCCAAGCTCTATTTAGACTACTGTGCTGTGGCTCACAGTTAAGCCAGACAGGACATAAAGGGTGAAACCAGTTTTAAATGCAGTTAGTAGGTAGTTATAACCCTAGTTGTCGCTGCAGAGATGTATTGTAGTTCGCAGTCAATACGTTTAAAAAAAAAAATCTCCAAAACGCAATTTAATTTAACTCAAATCCGTAAAGCACTAAAAAGGACGGCCAGTAGGCCTAGACTTTGAGCAATGCGAGCCAGCAGTGCCCTCTAGCGGAGCCTGTAGAAATTCAAGGCATTTCAAAGCTGAATTGCAAACATAACCCCAATTGATGAGGATTCATTCGACTATTTGTGACACAGCTTGCTAGAGCTATATTAAAAAAAATTAAACTTTCGCATCAAGGAATGTTTTTTTTTTCAAGCAGTATATAGCCTTGTTGCACAGACCATTTACACTTAGAAAAATATCTGAAAAAGGACAGTTAGACTTCAGGATAGAGTTTCAAAGACAAAGATTTATTAGACAATAAATAGATCAATACAATTCCAGGCAAATCTTACAACACCTCTAATACTCATCCCCATCCTCATCCTCATCAACAACACTGTCAGCTCCTACCTCCTCATAATCCTTCTCCAGGGCTGCCATGTCCTCTCTGGCCTCAGAGAACTCTCCCTCCTCCATACCCTCACCCACATACCAGTGCACAAAGGCACGCTTGGCATACATCAGATCAAACTTGTGGTCAAGACGAGCCCAGGCCTCTGCAATAGCAGTGGTGTTGCTCAGCATACATACAGCCCTCTGGACCTTGGCTAGGTCTCCACCAGGAACTACAGTGGGGGGCTGGTAGTTGATGCCAACCTTGAAACCAGTTGGGCACCAGTCTACGAACTGAATTGAGCGTTTGGTTTTAATGGTGGCAATGGCAGCATTGACATCTTTGGGCACCACATCACCACGGTACAAAAGGCAGCAAGCCATGTACTTGCCGTGGCGGGGGTCGCATTTCACCATCTGATTGGCTGGCTCAAAGCAGGCATTGGTTATTTCACCCACCGAGAGCTGCTCATGGTAAGCCTTCTCAGAAGAGATTACAGGAGCATAGGTGGCCAGAGGGAAATGAATACGGGGATATGGCACCAAATTGGTCTGGAACTCTGTCAGATCAACGTTAAGAGCCCCATCAAAACGAAGAGAAGCAGTGATGGAGGAC